>LPNX010148077.1:209044-242652 GCA_001517045.1 Pseudotsuga menziesii | reverse complement strand
TTGTCATTAATGTTGTCATCAATGACAATCCTATTCATCACAGTCTTCATGTTTTTCTTTATAGAAATTGGTATATAATATACTGCATTTAGAAATATACTCATATCTAATGTATTTGACAAGTTACTGTTTGGTATGGTGTAGCTAAGACAATTACTTGTCACTACAAGGATTTTTCACTGTGAATGAAAATACAAGGAAGCTTGCTCAGTTTAGAGCGGCATTAGAGGCGAGGGGAGATGGAAAATGTTATTGCACTTGCTCTGATTGCAGGGGCTTGCAAAGAAGAAGAATTTTAAGAACGACAACTGAAAGACATTGTAGGGAGAAGGGGAACACCGAAGGGGGTTATGAATATCATCCCTTGGTAAAATGTTATTCTATTTTTAATGTATTCTCTGTAATATTCATCATGCCATGAATATCAATAAAATTTCTTATCGTTTTATTATATGTTCTATACACACTAATTTTACTACATTGTTTGTAAATATATAGACAATTCCCCCAAAATGTCCCCTTCCAGAGAGTTATTTGCCAAGTACTAGCAGAAATACTGATTTACAGGGTGACAAACATCTAGATCAGAATATTGAAGCTGATCAAGTTCTTAATGATGATATGGATGGAGATAACGTTAGTGATACAAATTAGGAAGATGAGATACATAGATTGATCCAAGACACATTTTCTCCAATGGATGAGGACAACCAGGATGATAGTCATGATGTTGATCCTCTACTCGAGAAGGCACGTCAACCTCTTTATGAAGGATCAAAAACAAATCTTCTATCTACTATATTTTTGTTAGTGAACTTTAAGGTTTTGAATGGTTTATCAAACACCTGTCTCACACAGATACTAAGGTATGTAATTTGTTAACTATTTATGTCTACATGTTCACATGTACATAAATGGTTGACTTTTTTCCTATATTTCTATTTTTCTCTAATTTGTAAAGTATGGATGCAATATTGATGATTAAATTTGTTTGCATTGAATTATTATTTTGAATTTTGTAGATTGTTAGGTGAATTTCTATTACTAACGTCAAATATTTTACCACGCACATATCGAGAGATAAATGTGATTATGAAAGAATTTGGAATGGAGTATCAAGCTATTGATGCATGTCCTAATCATCATATCATATACTATGGACAATATGCATTAGAAAATGAATTCCCACAATGTCAAACAAGTAGGTATTGAACCAATAAAGTGACAAAAAAGGTGCCTCATAAAGTTCTTTGTTATATTTCGATAATTCCACGTCTCCAGCAGTTGTTCAGGTGTCAAATTATAGCACAGTTTATGGATTTCCATGCAAAGAATAGAAGTCAATATGATGTTCTTCAAATTCCTGCATATGGGTTTGCATTTAGGTGCAACGAAGAAAAGTTTCCAATTTTCAAAGAAGAAACTCGTAATTTTAAACTTTCCTTGGCAACTGATGGTGTCAATCCATTTGGAGAGCTTCGTTCTACCTACTCAGTGTGGCATGTTTTTTTTATAAACAATAACCTTCCTCCTTGGATGTCGGTCAAGAGAGAACACACAATGTTGGCAATGATTGTTCTAGGTATTTAATTAATTTGTATTTTTTTACTTGAAAGTCTCACTAAATATTTCATTTCTTTGTTTCATGCATGATGATTATGTCTTTTATATATAACGACATATAGCTAAATATAATTAATCATGTATGTTGGACCAATTAGGTAAGTACCAGGTTAAAGATATGAATGTATATATTGAGCCTCTTATCGATGAGTTGTTGAAGTTATGGGTTGGCGTCACTATGTATGACATCTCTAGACCAATAGGGAAAATACGATTTCAATTCCATGGAATACTTGGATGGACATTTCATGATGCTCTTGGGTTAACACATTTTTGTGGTATATTGTTACTTTATTTTGTGCTTTAATATTATATATATCTATTTAAAATATCATGCATTATTTTAAATGGTAATTCTAATTCGCTACACTAATTCATATATCTTGTAGGTCTTCGAAGAAAGGGTAAATTTGCATGTCAAGCTTGCAGTCCCAGGATAAAATCTCATTGTTCAAGGAGTTTAGCAAAGGAAGTGTTTGATGAGTATAGGCACTTTCTGCCTAAGAACCATAGTTATCAAACTATAGACAAAGAAAAATTCAATGGTAAAGAAGATAATGGAAAAAAAAAACATGAAGAATGACACCTCACCGATGGTATTTGGAATATAATAGAAATAGTCAAGGTATGCCGAATTATTTATGTATTGTTGGAATATTGGTCAATACTTAGCCAAATTTTTGAATATGCAAAACAATATTTTTCCTACTTTGGCAGATTGATTTCATGCACATGTGACCATCATAAGCAAAACTGAAGTCATGGGTGGATAACCACTTCAACAAGGAACAAATCTATGTCACCCTATGAATTTTATTAGCACAAGAACACTGTTGAGTATGGTTGTCATTGATGTCAAAGGAGGTCATTAATGAAAAAAGAAATGTTGATATGGCATGTGTGATGAGGTTGAAAAACACATGTTGGTGTCCTAATGTCTCATGACGTCATTGTTACATTCTGGTAGTAGTTGGTAACGGTATGATATTTTGGGGATTTTGACTAAGTGTTGAAAAACTGCCCTAAAGCAGCTGCCTTATGAAAATGAACACCATAATTCATAAGAAGAAGAAAATTCTCGCCATGAATTTCCATCCCATAGTTTGTTGAAATATCTATTTGACCATGGCCCTAGTTCTCAGAAAAACTCCTTGAAGAAGAAGATACAGGTATCCCAAAAGAAGGATTTTTGGTCAAATTAGTCAGAATTGCTATAGGGAAATTCCTACATAATTTGTGGGTTGAAGAAAATGATCACACCATATGGTCATCCTGTAGGTGTATGTTTTGTGTACCTGACCATGTTCTCACATTGGTTTGATAATGATTGAGGAAGAAGATATGGATCTGCCAAAACAGGGTTTCAGGTCGTCTTACACCAAAGTTCAGTAAAATGCCTTCCTAGGGAAAATGAAGATGACGCTGGGAGTGAAAAAAGCATAGGTGTGCTCAGTAAGCTGTAATACATCATCTAGTAGCATTATTTCAGGTTTTGGGTGAAATGAAAAATCCACCTTAGGTTTTGGATAAATTGTCTGAGTATGGAATTATTTGAAAAATATTCCTAAGTGGCCTCAAGGAAATGCACGCGACCTCTCATAGGATGATGAGAAAAATTATCTAAAAGTGATAGGCTTTATTATGTTGGTTGGTGCATCCAACTATCGTTTCAGATTTCCCAAAGAGACTCTAAGGAGGAAGATATCAATCTGCCAAAAGTGCCACTCACCTTCATTTGCACTATCCCAGTAAAATGCCGGCCAAGGTTATATGATGAGGTTGCAGGAGAGACAATTGGCATGGTTGAGTCAGTATGATTTTCTTCACATTTTGGATCTCTCACTCTCCAAGTTTGATGAAAAAAATAAAATCACCTTGGTGACTTAGGGTTTGAAGAGATTTGTCTAAGTGCCAATAAGCAGTTTGGAAGACCACTTTCAAATGCCTGCCAGACGTTGGGTGTATGTCAATACGTTCATCAATTGGCATGGATTTGTTCTTTGTTGAAATGGATATCCATCCATACTTTCAAGCTGACTTACAATGGTCACATATGCAAAATATGAATCTGCCAAAAGTAGGAAAAATACTATTTTGCATATTGAGAAACACAAGAAAATTGCTTGTGTTGAAAACAGGATTTTGAGAGGTCGTTTGGAAATGACTGCCAAGGGTTGTCCTTGTGAAAATAAATTTATCAAATGTCATGGATCAAAGGCCACCTGGACCAGTTTTCCAACACTTAGCCGTGTCCAAGAATTTCTCTAAGGTTTATCCTGAAACCCTATTTTGGTAGACTTATAACTTTCTCCTCAGAAAGGATTAAGGCAAACTGATACCATGGATAGATAGCCAGTTCAACAAGCTATAGCCCAATATGGTGGTGTGGGAATTCTATTCAAACCATGAAATATGGATGGCATTCTCTTAGATTAGTTTTGACTACTTTTCATACTTAGTCAATTTCCAAAGTTTCACAAAGTTGCCATATTTTTCCAAAATGATGTCATATTACAACGATGACTTCCTGATAGCACCAGAACACCATTATGTGTATTTCCAGCCTCACCATACATGCCACATCATCATACTTTCCATGTCATTAATTCATTTTTCATTCCTTTGTCTTTCACTGAGTTTACCCTTCCATCATGTCTTTGGTTATCCTTTTGTCAATCACTGAACTCCTTTGACATCAATGACAATCACATTCAACTTGTATCATATATTATATAAATAAATAAAAATTAGTGAATTATGTTCAGTGTGGTATGTACCTATATTGATTAATTAGTGTTAATTTTATTTTGTTGATGTTTCATGAATGTCGTTAAGGCACGAATGGGCTTCCAGGAGGAATGAAAATTTACCCAATGCAATTCAGTAGGTTGCCATACTACGAGCACCTACAAATAGTTCATTTGTTTGATACAATGCATATCAAGAAGAACATAACAGAATCGTTATGGTGAATATTAGATGGAAGGACTGACAAAGAAAGAATTGGAAAGATTTTTAGTGACATCCAAGAAGCTAATGACGCATTGCGAAGTGTGATCATTAATTCTAATGGCGATGGTTGTCAATATAATATTAGTCTTCCTTGGTGCTTGATGGAGCAATAGAGAAAAATTGTAAAAGAGGTAATCAGAAAAATCAGGTTTCTAACGAGGTTTTTGTCTAATATAAAGAATATCTTAACGAAAAAAGGTGATTTGGTGGGGTTAAAACACATGAATGGCATACATTCATTAAGGTAATTGTGAGTTTTTAATATATTTCCTTATTGGTATGCACTATTTTATTAATTTTATTCTCTTATTTGGAAATAAATAATAATTATGTGTTTTTTGATACAGTATGTTCTACCTTTATATCTCCCAGACGACTTTGACAACAACATAAAACAAATTATTTATGTTCTTGGAAAATACATGAGGTAAGTAATTAATTTTTTATATGGAAAATGTACTTGGTCTGTGATTTGTAGTGGAACTTATTGACATATTATGTTTTTCCCACAAATTTTATATATGGCTTGATATTATTTTATTGCATCATTTGTAGGTGGCTTTCCTCAAAAGAAATCCATAAAGAAGATATAAGGTATTGGAAGAGAGAAATTCCCCGACTAATGTGTGAAATACAACAGTATCTACCTCTAGCATTTTTCAATGCACAAGAACAATACCTCATACACCAAGTTGAGGAAATTGAATTATGTGGATCGGTACACACAAGGTCGATGTGGATGGCGGAGAGGCAGTTGAAGTCATTGAAGGATCTTGTTAGACAAAGAGCACGCCCTGAGGGTTCTATGGTTGAGGGATATATGGTATATCAATGCATGGTGAATATTAGTGAATATCTACCTAAATTAGCAGAAAATATGAATGTGCCTCGCATTTGGCATCTCAATTCCATCAACAAATTTGAAGGGGAGGTCCTATTGGGGAAAGGTTCAATGAGGACCGTGAAAGGTAAAATTAGATTTTGTGGAATTAATATATGATGTATTTTTCCAATTTTATTTTATCATATTGATTTGTTATTTTTTTATTAATCCTGCATATTCAACTATATTAAACTATGCATGTAATGATCTCTAATTAATGATAGTGAATTTTTTTTTTCATATAGTTGCTTCAGTGTGGGATGCTTTACATTTATACATTGCAAACAACCTTTATTGGATGGAGCATTGGATAGAATATTGTGAAGAATGCTTCGGTAGGTTATCATGGGAAGGGGTTAGTGAGATGATTAAAACAGCTCATCATCATTGACATCAATTTCCTGATCTTACATCGCAAAGGGAAGTTGATTTAGCCTATGGTTTAAAAGATAAAAAGGCAAGTAAATTGTTTACCCGCATTTTTCTAGTTACTTCCCATTTTTTCAATGTATTTGGTTTGTTTAATTTTTCAAATATATATTTCTAAGTCCTATATGACGTTTATTAATTCACAATGTATTTTTTACTTGTTGTCAATGTTGCAGTTGAAACATCATAAGGCTATGTGGTGTAATGGTCGTAAATTTCGTATCAAAATGTTGGATGATAAGATGAAAACCTCGGATTTTGGGATAACTGCAGTGTTTAAGGTCACCAATGTTTCCTCTAGAAGTGACAAACGTCCAGAAGAAATTGAGAATAGGTACTATGGGCATTTGGAGGACATAATTGAGTGTGATTTAAATTCCTTTAAAATAGTTTTGTTTGAGGTGAAGTGGTACAGGCTACGGATGCATGAACGTGATCCTGAAAGAACTGTTATTGAGCATGCTAATGGATTTACCATGGTTAATACAAGGGCATTTGAGCTGGGTACAGAGCCTTATGTTCTTCCAAATCAATGTGAGCAAGTCTTTTACTCAGAGGTACTCGGTAAAGCAGGTTGGTCATGCATTGTTAGATACGATCCAAGAGGAATACCAGTAAAGTATAATCATGTAGATGATGAAGATAATCACAAAGAAGAAGAAGATGATGATGATGATTCAGATTAGGAGCAGGTGGCTGCAGTCAATGTGTTCAATGAAGAAGTTGAAGAAGTTTATCATCCAAATGTAGTAGACTATGATCTCATTGACGATGTAGATGACTATATTAGTGAAGATGCCATTGATGATGATGTTGATGTGAATGAGCCTTTCATGAATATGTATTCTAAACCAGATCCTGATACAAATGTTGAGTTGGATGAAGAAGAAGATCATGAATGATATTTAATTGTTGAAGAGTAGAGGCACATGTTTATATCTTTTATGTCATGATGATCTTTATATGTTTTTATTTCCAAATTGCATACCCAAGCAAAGCGTTGATATGTTGTTGAAAACCTCTTTGCAGGTAGAATTTGTGAGCCTTAAAATCAGTCTGCGGTGAGAATTTGTGAGCCTGAAATACAGTAAGCATGCATCACCTCACCTCTGCTTCGAACCTGGGTAACCATGGTCGAACTTCAAAAAGGGGCATCCAGCATGATGAGCATGACTGAAATGCGGGCATCCTTCTATGCAACCCCATTTGAAACACATTCATCCAGTACAAATTATAGGGTAACAGTAAAAAAATTCCAGGAGAAATCTGATGCATGGAGAGATGCAAAGATGCGGCCACCAGGTATGGAAACTATGCTAAGGAAAGCAGAAGTTTTCGACTTTTTGTGGGGAATGTTTAGTTATGTTTATGAGGAGATAGATGACACGATTTCGAAATATGATTTCGGGAATACGAAACTCATAATTTATGGGAAGTGGGTATACCTCAGCCCTGATTTGGTTTCCCAAGCTACAAATATTCCACTTAGAGGGGGAGCGATTTTAAGCTCAAGGAAAACCCCCGGACAGGAGAAGAACCAGATGGCCAGTAAAATTTGTGGGTGAGAAGTAAATGTTCCGAGGAATGGTTTAAAAATGCAAGATGTCCCTCCCGGAATATACAAAACTTTGATTCAGATTGTCGTTGGGACAATTCTAAATCATCACAGGGTTGACATTTCGGGAAAATGTATGTGGGTAGTGATACATTGGGTGGAAGATATACCTGTAGATATTCCTTATCTACTGGCTAAGAAACTTCACTCTACCCTACAAGAGAGCTAATTAAGGAAGGTTAAATTTAGTTTCTCAGACACACTTCAAAAAATTATTGATTTATGTCAACTCCATGCTACTGAAACAAAGATTGGTGATATAACCCAGCATGGAAAAATATCTTTGAAAAAACCACCTGTTCATAAAACATATGTTAACAAACATAAAAGCAGGGAACATAATGAGGAATTGCCAGTATAGTATCCTCAGTAGAACGAGGAATTAGTACAATAACCTGAGCACCATGGGGAATTACCATTACACACTGCTGAACAGAACGAGGAATGACCAGTACAAAGTCTTGAGCACCATGGCGAATTACGAGTACAGTATGTTGATTTGGTCACAAATGATGAAATTCATGTTGCCATAACTTTGAAAGAGTTTACGAGGAATGTAGATAGAGTTCATTGGAAGGAGGTGACATGAAATGAAATGGAACAAACTACTGCTCACTTTTCCATTCCTCAAGACATTCTTGATAGAACTCCTCCTAAACAGTTGGAAATTGAGTATGATTGTTCTTCCAAATCAGAATCAGGGGCTTCCGCTATGCATTTAGACATTGCATCATATAAGTTTGATAGTAGGTACGTGTTCATCCTATATGATAAAATCGAGCATTTCAAGAAACAAGCTTCCCATATATGCAATTGGGTGGAAGAGTGCTTGAGAAAATATGATAATATTTTACAATGCCTAAAACAGATAGCAGTGTTGCAGAAGATAGTTGTGGATAATCATTTTAGAGCAGGCAAAATTATAACAGGGAAAGAAGAAATGGTTAAATTATTATCCGAAGAAGTAGATAAACACACTGATGTTGCTCAAAAAGCAATTTAGTCTGTGAGGGTTGCATATGAAGAGGATTTGGAAAAAGCTAATGTTGAAGCGAGTGAACTCAAAGAAGAGTTGAAAAAAAGACCATATGTTCTCAATGTACCACCTGTGAGGACAGAAATGGGTCCTTTACAGGTAAGGGAGAAGAAAATCAAAGAATATGAACAGGTAGTACAAGAATATTAGTTGAAGTTCAAAAAGTGGGGGGGAAGCCATGGAAAAAAAGTTGGAGAATTAGAATCAATAATTTCCGATTTGAGAAAAATAATTTCTAGTCAAGCTGATAAGCCAAAAGGAATAAGGTTAGCAAGGATCTCTAAAACTTTAAAACTTTAAAACAAAGTCGAGGAAAACAAATTTCCAGTAAAGAAGGTGGTGAGGGTGAAGGTTAGGGTACCAAAGGAGACGATGGTAAGGGTAATATTAAGGGAAGAAGGAAAAATACACCTAGAGGTACAATGTCCTTAGAAGAGCGAGAGAAGTCCTTAGCAAGACGAGAGAAGATGCTACAAGAAAGATTCTTAGCAAGCCTTGCACTAGGTGATTTGTATGGCTCATCATCATTACATAAAGAAATGAAAGAGAAGATGGCCGAGAAAGATGCAAAAATAAGGGAGTTGGAATCAAAACTCTTAGAAGGTAGAAAAGTTCAACATTTGGGATGTGATATGGAAATTCAAACACTTAAATCCACAATTGCTGATTTAAAGAAAGAATTAAAAGGACAGTTGCTACGATGAGTGCAATTCATATCCTTCCCAACAAGACAAAGTTGAGGGAAAAAGAGCAGAGGAAAGAAATACATAATCTGAAACGTGAATTGACTAAAGTTAAAAATCAGTTGAAACATACCAGAGACAAATTGGAGGTCAAGGAAGAACAGTAATCAACAAAGTATAAGAAAAATGTGGAAATGTTGAACAAACTGATGGCGGAAAAAAATGTTTTGCTTGAAAATTTAAAAAAAGTGAAAACATTAGCCTCTGGCGGGCATATCAAAATAGCTTCTTAACTTCTTTTGAGCATCAAAACATATTTCTTCCTATTTTGGCAAACTCCTAGTTCACATGTGTGAACACCCTATGGACACCTGAAGTCATGAGCAGATGGAAAACTTAATAAAGAATTGATACATTACATTCGACGAATTTACTTGCACAAATACAACCCTTGGTGGTCATTTCCAACTGACCTCTCAAACTCCTATTCTTAACACTTAGTCAATTTTGATACTTTTGAATATGCAAAAACGTTTTTCTTCTATTTTGGCATATTGTTATTTTCCTCATGTGGTCACCATAAGAAAAACTAAGAACATGGCTAGATAGCCACTTCATCAAAGAACAACTCCATACCCTCATATAAATTTATCATCATCAGGACAATCTCTGGTGGGCATTTTCATGAAGCCACTTAGGTAGTTTTGCCAGTACTAGAATAGTGTAAATATAGTTGGGAGGCACTTTTGGTAGGTTGACATCTTCCTCCTTAGAGACTCTCTAGTGAGGAAAGTGACATGGTTGTATGCTCCTTACAACACTCTAGAGACTCACCACGGGGGATTCACTTGTTGACCAATATCGTGGCACGTTAGTTCATATTGTGGGTTTTAAATTTCTTAAAAATTAGGCCAATATATTGCAGGTATTGGGGTGGATGAGGGGTTTAGAGTGGGGGGTTAGGGAGGTTTATAAGGATTAGGGTATAAAAAATGGTAGTGGGGACGTTTTAGATATTGGGAGGGGGTTTCAACAAAAGGAGTTTGGACCAATATCTATAGAAATTAAGGGTATTCTTTAATACTCCATGATTGAACGTGCTATGTGAGAGGTTCACTCAGTGAATCCCCATGAGACTCACATTCTCAATACATTTTTCACATCATCCTATGAGTGTTATACCCAAATCCTGTCACCAACATGTGATAAGATCTCTAACACCTTTATTTTCCCTCAATCCCAATCTTGAAGTGAAACTAATGCTCCAAGATGTTGATCCCACATGTAAAACTCCAGCACCACTCTTACCCTTAAGCTGATAAGCAGTACTTTATATAGCACCGCCTGAGTCATTTGGAAGACAAACGGTGCCACCACTTTTAACCTTTGTCTTTGGCATAGTTCTCACCTTGCACCGCTCTGTCATAAGGGAGTATAAGCGGTGCCCTTGGTAAAAAGTGAAAAAAGGAGGTTTCACGAAGCTTCTAGAACAAAATCTTCATGGCTAGCCTTATCCCTACTCACCTAGATCAGTTAAGCTCGAGATCCATGCTTTGGTGACCTCATGGCCACCTCACCCACCAATTTCTCAACCATTCCTATCCTTTGAACCCTATAAAGCCAAGCTCATACTCCATGGTTGAGGGGGAGAAGAAAAGAGTAAAGTTATGTTGTTGAATTAACATCCTGGCCTAATCCACTAGAGAGCATAGAGGAGCAAGTTGGAGCTATCAGGGATGAGATGTTAGTCTTGTGAAGGAGTGCATCAACACTAAGGCAAAAAGGTTGTAAGCTATTTTATTCATCTATTAATGCAAAGTTGGTTCTTTTCCCATATATCTGTTTTGTTATAATCTCACATGTGTATTATCAGATTCCTTAGTCACTAATATAGATCTATGGATATTTTTCTGGTATCTTTGATGTTGTTGTGTATTTGATATGTTTATGCAGGTCTTCCATCAAAGATATTATTCCAGGAATTCATACCTTCTAGGGAAAGTCTTCCGACCTAGTTGTAACTCATTTGTGCTAGATCTGAACCATTCAGACCAGAGGAACAACTTCTGTCTGCAGAAGGTGTAATATTCCTGATAACAAATCTATCGACTCCGTTGGGGATAAATGAGCTTCAGTTGATCTGATCTTCCTGATTCTTGGAACACTTGTCCGAATCCAAGATCTAGTCTTCAATATTTTTAGTCAGATCTACCATCTGACTTAGTCAAGTTTTGGTTTGAAATCATCAGATCTCTTCAGATCTGAGTCACCTTGACTTTATATGCTCTGTATTACTGTTGATTCATCAATTTTAATATTGTTTTTGCAATTGCCAACTTGAATTTATCGCTCTCCTTGTGTTCTGAGTTTTTACAAGGAACCGCTCATGTGCTATAGGAAATACGTGGTGCTAATGCCTGAACGCAGTTACCCATAGGCGGTGCCACTGCATGAGTTGAGTGAGCAAGAAGTGGTACTGCTTCAAAAACCACTATGTCAGTGACCCCTTCAGCGTGGTGCCAAGTAGGATTTTTGGTCCCTGTTTGATTTCAAAACTTGGTTGCTGTCTTTTGATTTCTGAGTGTTTTTTGGCCTACTTTTTTATGAAAATGAACAGTATTCTGCAATCGCTTTGATTGTTATATTCCCTCTTCATTCAAAGATAGTTTATGTTTCTTGCATTGGATTTTACATTTTTCCTTTGCTTGAAACCTCTTGCTCTTTTCTATAGATATTATTCATTGGAATTGGAACTATACCTTTCATTTTCATTTGTAGGTTCTGGGTTTGTTTTGGACTTGGAATGCGTGGGTGATCCATGTTGTTTTGAGTCTTTCTTTGCTTGGGTGATTTTTGTTTCCTTTTGCATGTTGATTTTTTCAGTGCTTGGTAAGAGAGATTGGTTCTTCGTTTCCTTGTCTGTTCCAAAGAGAAGTTTTAGTTTTCTCTCTCGTTTGCTTTATTTGCAAGCATTTTGAACGATTTTCTTCTTGTTTTGTGCATGATTGTTTGAAATTATGGATCTTACTTTCATTAAGAATAAATATATGTTTTATACTTTGTGTGCATTAGAGTTATTTTTGTTTGGAAACGTTACTGAAATCATCTTTTCATTGAATTTTTATGCATCTTTTTCAAGCATGAAAAGATAGGAAACATTTTTTATTTATTTATGTTAGGTGTTCTCTAGATCTCTTTTTTAATTGCTTTAGAGATTGTTTGGGGTGCATTGATATTTTACTTTTCGTTTGAAAAAATAGAATTGCATTTACATTTGGGTGTGCATTTTGGAAAGAAAAGTAAATCTCTCTCCCTCTTTTAGGTAGAATTTCATTGAAGAGGAAAACTTACATTACCATATAGATCAGTATGCATCTTCTTTAAATTCAAGTTTTCACTCCATGGTTCCACCTAACCGCACAAGATAAAATTAACGGTAGTACTAGGTTAAAACTTTTACCAATTTGAGTGTTAGGTTAGCGACGTGTTCTGGCGTTGGTAAGAGTGGTAGTTGTCATTATTTTCCAGCACTGTATCTCGGGCGCTTGCAGTTCTTCCAAGTACGTCTGGTATATCGAACAGCCTTTCACGTACCCTTGAGGTATATCGAAAGGTACTTCACGTACTCGGTAGTATATCGGAAGGCTCCTGTCGAATGGTTGTGCATTAGATAGCACCACTACATATCTAAGCTCCCACGTACCTAGCGTATATCGGGAGACCCTTTTAGGAATCCTCAAACCATCTGAGTTCTCTTTTTGGCCTGTCCTGTGAGGTTCCTGACTCTTATCCACTCCTTTCACATTTTTTCTTGTTGCTTTTAGTTTGAGTAGTGCTTGCTTGTGCACAGTAGTTAGGGGGTTTTTAGAGATTTTAGAGATGGAATCCCCATCTGGGACTACCACCCAAGAGGTCCCTTTCCAAGGTGTACCTTTTGTATTCCCTCCAAGTGAAGGTATTGGTCCTCCCTTTATGGCCACTCTAAATCTTCCTAGGTTAACTATAGGATTACCGGTCTGGTTGTTTAATCAGGTAATTCATGTTACACCTAATGTCTCAAATGTCACCTCTCCTCTGAGAGAGGATCGACCTCAACCTAATCCTGCTCCTTCTTCTCCGGTTGTGGCTTCATCCCTTTCTTCTTCTTCACTTGACCAAAGATCTACGGTTAGTAGTTAGGTGGATAAGAAGAAGAAGAAAGGGAAGGGTAAAAAGAAGAAGGATAAGAAAGAGAAAAAATAGCAACCATCTGCACTTGATGGTGCTTGTTCTAAGAGAACGCCAAGAAAACCCAAGTTCCCTTGTAGGATTTACAAGGGGGACCACCTTCTTAAGGAGTGTCCCGGTCTCTCCCATGTACAAGAAGAGTGGTCTAAAAGGTCCAAACCATATGTGTCATCAACCTCTGATCATCATGTTGATGATACTGCCTCAACCACTGACCCATTGGTAAAAGGTTGTAAAGGTAAAGTCGTGTATCCTTGTTTGATATGCAAGGCTATGCAACGTACTTTTCTTTGTCCAAGCATGGATGAAGCTTCTAAGTTGTTGGAATATATTACTGTTTCTCGTCAATGGATTTCAACATATTATCGTAAGTTGTCTCTTGAACCCCCATTGGTTGACCAAGTGGTGAATTCGGTTTCATCTGAGGTCAATGCCAATATTCCTTCTAAGAGTGAATTCCAAGTGGTCAATTCAGATTCATTTGTGGTTGATCCCACTCTTCCTTTGAAGAGTGAAGTTGAAGTGGTCAAGTCAACGTCATCTCCACCCGATCCCATTCTTTCATCAGAGAGTGTTAATACTGAAGTAGTCACTTTGACCAATTCTTCATCTTGTTCTTCTCTTCCAATAGAGAATGAACTGAAACCTGCTGAAGTTTTTATGCTTCGTTCTTATTGTTCTCGACAAGAGGAAATGTTGTCTCTTTCGACAGAACCCTCTCCAAGTACTGAGGTTATTTCCTTTGACTGGAGTAACCTAACAGAGTCTCATCTTCATTCGAGTGTTCCTTTCTAGATAGTTGTGAATGTTACTGCTAGGCGGATGCTTTGCACTATTGTTGACGAAGGGGATTCTGTTAGCATTCTATCCTCAACTACTTGGAAAGCTTTAGGTTCTCCTCAACTTGTGCCAACCACCGATCAGATATTGGCTTTTAATCGCAGACCTACTGCACCTTTAGGTATCTTTCCTCATTTGCCTATTACTTTAGGAGGGAAACCTTTTTGCATTGATGTTATGGTAGTCCAAGGTCCTTTAGATTTCAAGCTTCTCTTTGGACTAATTATATTTACACCATGAAGGATGTAGTGTCCACACTCTTTAGAGTTATTAATGTTCCCCATGATGGGAATATTTTGACCATTGATTAGCTTTCCTTTGTTACACCTGACCATCGCATCACTCCTTGTAATCAGACTGCCCTGAATGTGCCACATGTTCTTATGATTTCTCCCCCTTCTTCTAGTTAGATTCTTCCCATCATAGGTAAAATGGGGGGCATGGCTCTAGTCTATGGACATCATAATGGAGCTAATCCATTAGCTTTTATGTAATGGGGGGAACATACCAACCTCTAGATATCATGTTGGGTAGGACCATGTTTAGAGCATAGTTCCCATTCTGTGTCAAGCTCATAAAATATGAAACATATGCCTATGAGCATAGTTCTCATTCTGTGTCAAGCTCGTTAAAAAATGAAATAGATTCTAGTGAGCAAAGTTCCCATTCTGTGTCAAGCTCGTTAAAAAATGAAGTAGATCTCCTCCAGCATAGTTTACCTTTTGATTTCAAGCTTGCATAAAAATGAAATCATTCTTGAGCAAAGTTCCCATTCTATTTCAAGCTCATTAAAAGATGAAATAGGTTGTTTTAAGAAAATTTTACCCTTTTGGTTTCAAGCTTTCATAAAAATGAAACCATGTCTAAGAGCATAGTTCTTCTCCTGTGTCAATCTCGTTAAAAAATGAAACAGCACCTGACCATCATGCCAGGTTCTGACCATCATGTCAGTTTTCTCCAAGCTTAGTTACCTTCTGTTTCAAGCTTGTGTAAAAATGAAACATATCCCCTTCCCTTGAGTCAAGTCTTCCCTTTAGTGTTAGAAATTGAACCTTCTTTTCACCTGCTTGATTCTCGTTCTTCCTACCCGCCTGGTGAATATTTTCACATTAGTAACCAGGTTTTTCAGGATTGGGTATGGAAGAAGAATCGTCAGACGAAACGAATATTGGGGGACATGTCGAGCCGCTAGCAACCATGATAGGGGTAAGCTTCGCTAGCAATCATGATGGGGGCAAGCTTCCAACCTCTATATATCATGTTAATGGGATTCTTCAAGCATAGTTTACCCATTGGTTTTGAGCTTGTGTAAAAATGAAACCAATCTTCGAGCACTCTTTCAACTGATCTTCAAGCTCGTTAAAAACAATAAGATATTGTTGAGCTTACTTTTCATTTTTCGTGCTCTAATTAAAAACATGAAAACTGGTTTGAGCTTAGTTTATTACTTTTTCGTGCTCTGGATTCAAACATGAAAAAGGTTAATAGAGTCCTCTTAAATATCTTTTCAGAGTCTTAAAATGTGAAAAGATTGTCGAGTGAGCTTGTCTTCTTCACACTCGTGAAAGGACCTGAAGAGTCGTCTTCCTGGTGATAGTTTACCCCTTTTTTTGGACTAGGGGGCACTAGTTACGAAAAAGGTACACTCCATCCAATCATGACTGGAACAGTTCTCTCGGGTATTATTTTATACGTTTTCAGGCCCTAGAGACTAAATCATACCAAAAACGACCCTCTGGAGTTTTCTTTCGTCTTCATTCAGACTCTCTAAACATGAACGATACCGAGTTTGCTTTCATTGGACTTGTTCAACTAAACACTAAGAGACCCTTTTTGGGAATGAACCCCTCCTTTCTCAGGTTCGTGAAATATATGAGAATGGACTTGTATTTGGATAAGCTACAACGAGTGTTTGTTACCCTCTTTGGACTTGTAAAAATGAAAAGAGGCACTCATCAATCATGATGGAGAAATTAAGGGAAGGGAATCATTTTGCAAATCAAATGGTAGTTGTTTGTCACCTTTGAACATGGCACTTATCTGCATATCGTTCATTCAATTGGGTATTCAACTGACTTACAAGTCGATCCACTTTCATGAGTCATGTCACTCTTTTGAGTCTTTCAAAAGAACGCATTGTCCACTGTTGTATTGTGTATCCCTCTGTTTTAGTCATGCTGCCAAGGCTTTTATCATGTCGCTCGATGTTCAAAGGAAGAAAGAAGTTTACCCCTGCAGTTAAAACATCCTTTGTGTTAGTACCTTTGAGTCAATCCTATGGTTACTTTATCCACAACATGCCAGAACTTTGTTCCAAGTTCCATGTCGTCTATGTGGGATTCATCAAGTCCCTCCTTCGACGAGACTATTCCTGTCGACATCAGCTCATCATCCAGGAAAAGGTCTTAGAAACAAGTTTAGTACCTTGAGATCTGTATGCCTCAATGACAGATTCTCTCTCTCTTGACATAGGTTTACATCATTGACCTTTGATCAAAATATTCCACTGGGTGTTCAACATCAAAACATCTATTCACACTCAGTAGATTGTACTAGGGTACCTTGGGAATCATTGACATCAATGGTGATCTCCCTCGCACTTATTAACGGTCCACATCATTGGTCGGTAATCAAGTGGTGTCTACCATGTTCGACTTCAGAACATTGTAATCACATGGATAGAATCGTACTTTGTGAAAGATGAGACGACGACCCTGGGTATTTGTTAAGCACTCATAGCTTTCTCCCCAGGTTTCGATGGAGTATATTGTATGGAGTACCAGCATGGATCCACATTTGTATGGTTGTGGCTATGCTTAAATTTGTGTCTGTATGACATATATCTATGTTGTATATCTGGTAGCTATGTCCAAGTTTGAGTCCTCTATCACATGGATCTACGTTGTATTCTAGTAGCCATGTTTGTTTATTCCTCTCATGGATCTGCCTTGTATTAGTCTGCAGGCATGATGAGGTTACATTTACTCATGAATGAAAGTATTGATGTATTGCAGACACCTACTCGATGATACTCTTCAATCAAGCTAGCTCTTACCTCGAAGTGATAACTTGCTCTATCAAATATCTCGCTTATCGTATCCCTCTAGCCTCATGCTTTGGGGGGCATTATGTTATACCCAAATCCTATCACCAGCATGTGATAAGATCTCTAACACCTTTATTTTCCCTCAATCCCAAACTTGAAGTGAAAATAATGCTCCAGGATGTTGATCCTACATGTAAAACTCCAGCACCCCTCTTACCCTTAAGATGATAAGTGGTACTTTATACAACACTGCCTTATTCATTTGGAAGATAGGAAGTGCCACCACTTTTAACCTTTGTCTTTGGCACGGTTCTCACCTTGCACCGCTTTGTCATAAGGGAGTATAAGTGGTGCCCTTGGTAAAAAGTGAAAAAAAGAGGTTTCATGGAGCTTCTAGAACAAAAGATTCGTGGCTAGTCTTATCCCTACTCACCTGGGTCAGTTAATCTTGAGATCCATGCTTTCGGGACCTCATGGCCACCTCACCCACCTATTTCTCAACCATTCCTATCCTTTGATCCCTATAAAGCCAAGCTCATACTCCATGGTTGAGGGGCAGAAGAAAAGAGTAAAGTTATGTTGTTGAATTAACATCCTGGCCTAATCCATTAGAGAGCATAGAGGAGCAAGTTGGAGCTTTCGGGGATGAGATGTTAGTCTTGTAAAGGAGTGCATAGACACTAAGGCAAAAAGGTTGTAAGCTCTTTCATTCATCTATTAGTGCAAAGTTGGTTCATTTCCCATATATCTGTTGTGTTATAATCTCACATGTGTATTATCAGATTCCTTAGTCACTGATATATATCTATGAATAGTTTTATGGTATATTTGATGATGTTGTGTATTTGATATGTTTATGCAGGTCTTCCATCAGAGATCTTATTCCAAGCATTCATAGCTTCTAGGGAAAGTCTTCTGACCTAGTTGTAACTCTTTTGTTCCGGATCTGAACCATTCAGACTAGAGGAACAACTCAGTCTATCCGCAGAAGGTGTAATATTCCTGATAACAATGAAGCATGGAGGGCATTTCCTTAAGGCCACTTGGGCATATTTAACACCAATTCCATACTTAGACAAATTTCTCAATTTGGTCTAATCTTCCTAAAACACCCTTTTAGTAGGTCCATAACTATTTCTTCATCCACTTCCAAGACAATATGAAGACATGGTCAAGTAGGTCAAAGACCAATCTAAAAGACACCCATGTGCTGTGGGAATTTACTCTATCCCATAATTTAGGGCGGGCATCTTTCTGAGGCTACTTATCCATTTTTGCATCCACCAGTGAAAAACCCTATTTTGGAAGGCCTGCATCTTTCTCCTCGAGAAACATTAAAGCAAAATCTAATCATGAATAGGTATCCAAACCACCTAGCCATAGGATAGTACCATGGTGTGGGCATTCTTCTCAAACCATGAATTGTGGTGGGAATTCTCTTAAGGTTGTTGGGACCAATTCTTCCTTAAATATATGTTGTAGTTTGGTGAGGCAAGTGACATGGTTGTATGCTCCATAAAACACTATAGAGACTCACATTCTCAATACATTTTTCACATCATCCTATGAGTCATGGCGGGCATTTCTCTAAGGCCACTTGGGCAGATTTAACACCAATTCCATACTTAGACAAATTTCTCAATTTGGTATAATCTGCCTACAACACCCTTTTGGAAAGTTCATAACTGTTTCTTCATCAACTTCCAAGACAATCTGAAGACATGATCATGTAGTCCGAAGAACAATATACAAGACCCCCATCTACTATTGGAATTTACTCTAACCCATAATTTAGGGTGGGCATCTTTCTGAGTCTACTTAGCCATTTTTGCATCCACTGGTGAAAAACCCTGTTTTGGCATGCCTGTATATTTCTCCTCAAGAAACATTAAAGAAAACTCTAATCATGAATAGGTATCCAAACCACCTAGCCATAGTACAATACCACGGGTAGGAATTCTTGTCAAACCATGAATTGTGGAGGTCATTCTCTTAAGGATGCTGGGACCATTTTTTACTAAGGTTGCTGGGACCAGTTCTTCCTTACATATATGTTGTAGTTTCGTGAGGAAAATGACATGGTTGTATGCTCCATACAACACTCTAGAGACTCACATTCTCAATACATTTTTCACATCATCCTATGAGGCATGGCAGACATTTCCTTAAGGCCACTTGGGCAGATTTAACACCAGTCCCATACTTGGACAAATTTCTCAATTTGGTCCAATCTGCCTAAAACACCCTTTTGGCAGGTCCATAACTATTTCTTTATCCACTTCCAAGACAATATGAAGACATGGTCAGGTAGGATGAAGACCAATCTACAAGACCCCCATGTGCTGCGGGCATTTACTCTAACCCATAATTTAGGGCAGGCATCTTTCTGAGGCTACTTAGCCATTTTTGCATCCACCGGTGAAACACCTTGTTTTGGAAGGCCTGTATCTTTCTCCTCTGGAAAGATTTAAAAAAAAAAAATCATGAATAGGTATCCAAACCAGCTAGCCATAGGACAGTACCATGGTGCGGGCATTCTTCTCAAACCATGAATTGTGGCAGGCATTCTCTCAAGGCTGCTGGGACCAATTTTGACTAAGGCTGCTGGGACCAATTCTTCATTAAATATATGTTGTAGTTTGGTGAGGCAAGTGACATGGTTGTATGCTCCATACAACACTCTAAAGACTCACATTCTCAATACATTTTTCACATCATCCTATGAGGCATGGTGGGCATTTCCTTAAGGCCACTTGGGCAGCTTTAACACCAATTCCATACTTAAACAAATTTCTCAATTTGGTCTAATATGCCTAAAACACCCTTTTGGCAGGTCCATAACTGTTTATTCATCCACTTCCAAGAAAATTTGAAGACATGGTCAGGTAGGATGAAGACCAATCTACAAGAACCCCATGTGCTGCGGGCATTTACCCTAACCCATAATTTAGGGCAAGCTTCTTCCTGAGGCTACTTAGCCATTTTTTCATCCACTGGTAAAACACCCTGTTTTGGGAGGCATGTATCTTTCTTCTCAATAAATATTAAAGAAAAATCAAATCATGAATAGGTATCCAAACCAGCTAGCCATAGGAAGGTACCATGGTGCGGGAATTCTTCTCAAACCATGAATTGTGGTGGGCATTCTCTTAAGGCTGCTAGGACCAATTCTTAAATATATGTTGTAGTTTGGTGAGGAAAGTGGCATGGTTGTATGCTCCATACAACACTCTAGAGACTGACATTCTCAATACATTTTTCACATCATCCTATGAGGCATGGTGGGCATTTCCTTAAGGCCACTTGGGTAAATTTAACACCAATTCCATACTTAGACAAATTTCTCAATTTCGTCTAATCTGCCTAAAACACCCTTTTGGAAGCTCCATAACTCTTTCTTCATCCACTTCCAACACAATCTGAAGACATGGTCAGGTAGGCCTAAGACCAATCTACAAGACCCTCATGTGCTACGGGCATTTACTCTAACCCATAATTTAGGGCAGGCATCTTTCTAAGGCTACTTAGCCATTTTTTCATCCACCCATGAAACACCCTGTTTCAGCAAGCCTGTATCTTTCTCCTCAAGAAAGATTAAAGCAAACTCAAATCTTGAATAGGTATCCAAACCAGCTAGCCATAGGATGGTACCATGGTGCGGGCATTCTCTTAAGGCTATTGGGACCAATTTTAACTGAGGTTGTTGGGACCAATTCTTCCTTAAATATATGTTGTAGTTTGGTGAGAAAATTGACATGGTTGTATGCTCCATACAACACTCTAGAGACTCACATTCTCGATACATTTTTCACATCATCCTATGAGGCATGGCGGGCATTTCCTTAAGGCCACTTGGGCAGAGTTAACACCAATTCCATACTTAGAAAAATTTATTAATTTGGTCTAATCTGCCTAAAATGCCCTTTTGGTAGGTCCATAATTGTTTCTTCATCCACTTCCAAGACAATCTGAAGACATGGTCAAGTAGGCCGAAGACCAATCTACAAGACCGCCATGTGATGTGGGCATTTACTCTAACCCATAATTTAGGGCGGACATCTTTATGAGGCTACTTAGCCATTTTTGCATCCACTGCTGAAAAACCCTGTTTTGGCAGGCCTATATCTTTCTCCTCAAGAAATATTAAAGCAAACTCTAATCATGAATAGATATCCAAACCAACTAGCTATATGACGGTACCATGGTGCAGGCATTCTTCTCAAACCATGAATTGTGGTGGGCATTCTCTTAAGGCTATTGGGACCATTTTTTACTAAGGCTGCGAGGACCAATTCCAAAATAGAGGAAATTTGAGCTCTAAAATGGGCCTCCTGAGGAAAATAATAAAATAATAGTTATTAATTTTGGAGGAAGAATGAAAAAAACTACTTTTTTTTGTTCGTATTTTTGACATATCTCCCTGTGTTTTTACTCAAATTCCGAGTGGGAGAGCTCATTGGATGCGGAATTTAATTCCGCATCCAACGAGTACCCACACTGCATACTTTTGATGGACCCCGCTACCCCAAAAATAAGAAATACCTAAAAAAATGTCATGACTGAAGTTGGGAAGGATGGTGAATCGGTGATGCTTTGGACATGATATTCACCTAAGGCATGTCACAAATGGTGTCGAGGGATATGATTATTGGTCATCTCATAAGTGAGTACATCCTTTATGTACTAGACCTGACCAGGACACCACCTTTACCAGATTGAACGGCTCTAGAGTCACTAGGGATCAAATTTGAAGGGCAGGTCTCATTTTACTTTGAAGGGTTGTGAGAAATTGAACCCTTCAATGTTGACATTTAAAAATAATCTATTCTTTTCATTTAAAAATTTAAGTGTTAAAAAAAATTCATTATTTATTAAAAACATTGTATAGAAAAAAAAATGACAATAAGAAGAAATCCCAAGTGATTCAACATTTACATGGAATTAGTGAGGTAAACCATGTACATATGATTTATCACTTCCAGATTCTTTTTATGGGAATTACTCAAGAGTTAGTATAGAGGAGGAGAGACTAAAATAAAGGTTGAGAATGAAGAACATGTAACGGTGATGGAAGATGAGATTGGGAAAAAGCCCATTTAGAAAGAGATTGATGCACTTGTTTTGTTAATGTGAACATAGCCATAACCATTAGCAGTATTGGTTTTTTGTATTGCATGTTCTTTGGCCTATTTATTTTTTGAAGGGAAATGTTTGTTTCCTATCATGCTATAGTGATTAGAGTATTTTAGAACTACTCACAACCTTATCTGAATGCATAATATGAAATTAGGGGTGGAAGTAGGCTCATGGGGTACTAAATCTTATTTCTGTCTAGAATTGTTTTGAGAAGAGCTCCACTATTAGAACTACTATGTTACAAGGCCAAAATAGATTAGGCATCAAATCCCTAACATTAATAAAAAAAACTAAAAAGATGATCTTTGTCCAGTGCCAACGTATCCACCTAAAACTAGTGTACTTCTAACATTGTACATCCCTGGGAGATTTAAAATTGTTGATCCTTGTTGTGGCCACTTGATCAATTCCATAACCAATGGTTTAAATAAACAACATAAAAGTAAAAATATTAGAAGAATAATTTTTCCATGACATTTTACCTTACCTATTTTGAAATGAACTTTTCTACATGCTATTAAAAGCATTGTATTATTATCTTTCTAGCTAAATAAGTTTTTTAGGATCCACATTTCCATTAATGGCAAAAAAAAGTTACAAATACCATCACAAATCTAATTGATATGTTTGTCCATATGGACACAATTCATGGGTAACTAACCATTCAACTTCAAACTCCACCTAATCCCTAAGCATCGTCTTCACCATAATAAACTTAGGTATTAGAAGACTTGAAAATTTATCTTTCAAACTTTAGTCTTGAGTCTACTAACATCTAGATGTCAAATGAGAGGGATTGATAGGGATTCACATTTCTCTTTTCAAAACTTGGTGCATATAATTATAATCCAAACACATTGAAAAACGTATCCTTCAAAATTCAATGTGGATCTTACTAGTATTTGGATCTCACACGAGAAGAAGTTTGAGAGGGATTCCACACTTATGTTTTCAAATTTTCATCTTATATTTATGTGAAAAGGTTAGAAAAAAAACAAGGACTATTATATACTATAATCTCTTTGTGAACCTTACAGATTCAAAAATATTATTTAGACAAAAAACATATTTACAATCTCTTCTCTTAAATTCTTGGTTGATAGGTTTGAGGAGTGGTATTCAAGGTAATTGTAGACTCCATTTGATATGTCGACATTACGAACCTTTATCAAGGTTCATCATCAAGACAATGAGTCAATTTGAGTAAGGGATAAAGATTTATTAATATATCTTTAACAACACATTTCAAGAGAAAATTAGGAAATTGATAATGTTGACTATATAACTAAGACCAAACCCAAACCCTAAAAATGTTAAGCTATATAATACAGAAGTCTAAGTTGTGATTAAAACAAAAACCCTAAATATAGAGACACGCGAAGATACATCATTATTATTATTCTAGCTAAAATAATTCCATACATATATAAAGCGGTCTCTACTCTCCTGGTCCATGGAGAATATAGTTTATTGAACTTAGATAATGGACAACTCTATCGGGTCGGTGAAAAAGTCAGTCGTTAGGTCGTTGATAAAATAAGACATTGGAATTTGAAAGGAACTTTGAATGGAGGATTGATTCCGCTCAATGGCGTCTCTTTTGGTCAAGTGTGGTTGCGCCTACCTAAAAGAAAAACCCTGGAATGTAAACCTAATGCTTTCAGGAAGCAAATTTTTTTATCAACCCTAAATTCAACAACTATTTTTAGCATTGAATCATGTCCTCCCCAGATGCTCAATTCAAAGTGATCAAACAAAATCCTTAAGTTTAAGTGGATTATCGATAGTCTTTGACATGTCCGGAGACTTTCAGAGATCATTCTTTTTTTCGAGGGTGCTCAACGCGCAGATCAGAGAGCCCACGGAAGGAAGAGGAGGAAGAAGAAGAGGACTCAAGTCAAAAAGTGAGGCGAGTGAGGAGGGGAGACATAATAGGGGATATCAACACTATCAACCTGCACAGCTTGATTTGGGGAGATCAATATCAATCGTCAATCTCTAAAATTCCTTCATCGAGACCGCTCAACCTTGAGAACTTTAACATTCTGCTAACCCTTTTTCATCTAAACGAGTGAGCAACTTCTGATCACGGAATGCTTCTCACCCATTGATCTACCCAACATCTTATTTCAACCATAGATCTTCGGAGCCCCTACCACTTTCCGTGGATCGACCGTAGATATTGATTGGGAAGAGGGAGATGATGATGATGATGATGAGGATGAGGATGATGATGATGAAGATGAGGATGATGAAGAAGATGATGATGATCAATGGTGTTGGTGGTGATGACGACGACAACAATGATGATGATGATGATGATGATGAGGGCAAGGATGAGGATGATGATGACGAGGATGAGGATGATAAGGATGATGATGATGTCTAGGATGAGGATGATAAAGATGATGTCTAGGATGAGGATGATAAAGATGATGATCATGATTATCATGATGATGATTAGGATGAGGATGATGATGATGATGATGATGATGATGATGAAGATGATGATGATTGTGATGGTGATGATGATGAATATGCTGATGAAGATGATGATGATGATGAAGATGTGATGACAAGATCTTTACCTTGGTCTTCACTAAATTCTTCTGAGCTTTGCCAAAATTATAATAGAATGGTTATGATTGATTATTCACTCCTATAAAGAATGCACTTTATGGAACTACCAAACTACTCAATTTGGATCTTCCTCTTTTAAGACACTAGCCTAGGTCCATAAGTCTTGATTCTTCATGTGCACAAATCTAAGAACAAGAGGCTTCACATGGCCCAAAATGTTGTATTTTTTTTTTACTACTTCCTCGGATCATATTGAATTGTCAGATTAGTCCTTGGAATGGGTGTTAGGAGCAATCCTTATTTTTTCACTCAACTGGCTACTCCCCCTATCATGTAGACGTCTTCATCCACTGAGCTCCCCCTAAAATTGCGATGATGAAGATGATGATGAAGATGATGATGAAGATGATGATGAAGATGATGATGAAGATTATGATGAAGATGATGATAATGATAATGATGATGATGAATATGATGATGATGATGAAGATGATCATGATGATCATGATGATGAAGATGATGATCATGATAATGGAGATGTTGATGAATTGGATGATGATGATGTTGATGATGAATATGATGATGAAGATGAAGATGTTGATGATGATGATGACGAATATGATGATGATGATCAAGATGATGATGGTGATAATGAACATGTTAAGTGATGATGAAGATGATGATTATGTCGATGATGATGATAAGGAAGATGATGATGATGATGATAAGGAAGATGACGATGATGAAGAAGATCATGATGACGATGATGACGATGACGATGATGATGATTATGAAGATGATGATGATGATATTGATGAAGATGATGAAGACGATGGTGATGACGATGAAAAGGATGATGATGAGGATAATCATGATGATGATCATCGTTGTTGTTTTCATCATCACCATCATCTTCGTTGTGTTCATCGTCGTCATCATCATCATCATCGTCATCATCATTGTGTTCGTCCTTGAAGGGAATTATGTATAGGATCTCACTATAATCAATGCAACCAATTATGACAAAATCCTAGTTAAACTAAATTAAATTAAACTACACTACACTAAATTAAAAACATAGAGTTGTTTACCTATAATTAATTTAAAATGCAACAAAATATAAAATATGCAAATAAAAAAAACCCAAAATAAACTAAACAAAAGATAAATAAAAAAATAAAAAAACAAAGCAAAACACAAAATAGAAAATATGCAAACAATCAAACAAAAAATGTAGAATTCAAAAATACCCATGCACTAGCTCATTAGCATTAAAAAATGGAGACCCATGTAGGATCTGCTCCGGATCCCATTTGGGGGTTTTCGATTTCGAACTTTCACTAAAGGGTCTGGAACAGGCTATGATGTTTTTTTTACAGGAAGGGCGGGTGAAGGACTTTTTTTTTTTACAGGAAGGGTGGGCGAAGGACTTTTCCTATTAGTGCATAATCCAAACCCTTCGCATGTGGGCCCATTCTTCTAGAACCACCTGCCCCACCTCCAGAATGGCAGCAATGTTTAGACCTTCAGGTTTGTTTCCTTCTATTTTTTTCTTGATTACCTATTATCTTTTTATTTTATTCATGGTTTTTTTCTTTGTTGCTGATGTGGTGTAGATGAAATGGCTCAAATATCCTTGGAAGCATGAAGCACGAATTGTCTAGGTGAACTTGGGAAATTCAATGTGAGAAATAAAACCAACAGTTATCGAGGAAAAGGAGGAAGGGAATGAGATATTTTAATGCTGCCATGCCTGTGTTTGCTTGTTGTGAGATATTTTGACAATATGCTTGAATGGAATGTGGTGGTTTTGTGGAGCTATATGATTGCAGGGTATGCTCTGAATGGGAAAGATGAAGAGGATCTCAAGATACGTTGGAAAGTGTTGATGATGGGGATGAGGTTGAATGATTTTACTTTCTCGACGATGCTTTTGATTTGTGCAAACATCATGGCTTATGATCAAGGTAAGCAAGTTCATATCCTCACCATAAAATATGGATTTGATTCATATGATTTTGTGGGTATTTATCTAGTTGGCATGTCTGCAAAATGTGGGTTTGTTTCTAGTTTTGTTGATTCCTTTTGGGCACCATGTCGAAATTCCCATGAATTGACAGTTCAAAGCTAGACTGTGAATGTTTTTAATAGGATATGTAAGTGGCTATTGTTTTAATTATAATACAATAACTGGTGCTCTGTGGAATCGAAAACCCAATTATCTTAGGTTCCAAGATAACTCCATGCCATTTTTTTTCTTTAAAGGGCCACCGAGTATTCTATTTGAGAGGAATCTATGTTGGTTGTTACCATTTTGGCAACCATTTCAAAAACAAGGCTGTAACAGCCCTATATCAACACACTTCCACCTACTGCCTACAGTCTGCAATAAACTGCAAACTATCAAACTTTGACAGCCCTCCCTACCTGCAACCATAGTAAACACCAAACTAAATCAATGGTTAACTATTAGTTGGATGGTGATATTGTTTAAGAGAGTTAAATAAAGTCTAAAAATTTAAATTATTTGCATAGCTACAAGTCTGGAACATACATTTGGTGGTTGTCCTATATTGCTAATAATAGTGTTCGAGGTTTGGAGTGGTGTGGTTTACATTGAATGCAAAACTAAAACTCTTATACACCTTAGATTGGTAACCTTCACTACTGCTATAAAATTGTCATAATTAGAACTGTCATACTGTATTATTGCTGCTATATTTATATGATTCCTCATACTTGAATGGAAGGTTATTGGTTGGTTAAATACTGCAATTGAATTGTATATGGTTACACGGCTAATGATCTCTTGTATGCTAAAGTGCTACTGGATGACCTTACTAATAATTCCATATATCTTGAATTGAATACATTGACTTGATATCATTTACATTTGCATCTATAAGCACTAAATCAACTTAGTATGTCTTCTTCATTCATAGAAGTGATTGATTGAAAGGCACTGGTCACTAATACAATTGTGTAGAAGATATAGTTGTTTTTCCTTGTAATTAAATAGAAATAAGGTTCCCTGCAACCAAATGCATTTTCCATGGCACTAGAGTCCATGGCTAAGTTGTCGGAAAGACCAGAAAAGGTGTCGTGCCATGAAAATTTTGGTACAAAAATGTGTGGTAGAGACTAGAAATGTGTTACCAGTTACCACTACCATCCACAAAGACAAGTCCAATGGAAACATGTTTATACAGCTGGAAAAGAATTCCCATGCCATACCAATGTCCATACAACATGTTTTCTTCTCTACATCCACCTATTTTGACTTGGTTTGACTCAGTTTTTTACTAGACTTGACAAAAAATGCTGGTAAAAGTTGACATTTCCTGTATCTTTCCTTTTCTATCCTTTTACTTAAATTTTTAACATTACCACTAATTGTTCCAGTATGTTTCATCAATTTTCCAACCTCATCAGACATCATATGGAGAAAGTAGAATTTCATACTCCATTCAAAATTCAACAGACTTAACAGTTTAAAGGATTTCAGGATTGGCAAGATTAGAGTCGTTTCATTGAATTCTATCATGTATCAAGGAATGGGATTGGCATTTAATCAAGAGCACCAAGACGTTTATGTAACCCAATGTTGGTGCCATTGATTGCTGAATTCCTCTATCATGGCCTTAGCAAAAATTTACCCTTCACTCAAGCCAAAATCCTTTCTTTCGCATGAGCTTTTTCTATGATATTTTAAGGCTTGTATGAGGTAGTTTCATCAAAATTGAATGGTGTTAATCAATGTCCCTGGAGGATTGAGGTAGAGCCAAAGGAAGAGGGTGATACTAATGGTGAGGATCCCAATATAAGAAATGGTGGAACTTTTCTTTTCATTTAAATGGTCTTGCTCATTTATTCATAATCCTTTCTTTCAAAGTTCCAATATAATGTGTTATTTATAAATGAGTGGTCACGTTTCCAATGTGTTTCAGTTTTGGAAACACATACTTGTTTCCCCGTATTGTGTAACTTAAGTCCACAGTCGTAAATGGAATTGATTTAACTTCATTGCAATTAAATTTGTGGCACTGCTGTGAACTTCCCTAGCCATTATTTGACTAGATTTCAATAAACCCTTTTTCAAATCTAATATTAAATGTCAAACTGGAAGCAAGGCAATACTCATTGTAAAGGGAAATGTGCAGTAATAGGAAGAAGATAGAGATTACCAACAAAGGACAGACCAAGGAATATTATAGTCAAACAAAAAAGATGTTGAGAGAGAAACCAACCTTAGTGAGTTCTTCTTGTGAGTGATCAACTACAGGAGATGTAGATCCAGTAGGGACAACATGATCATTTACAGCATTATTAATAGCTGCATCTGCAAAAGGATTGGGTGTGTTTCCACCATCCTTATTTTTTTTCATTTTCCATAAGCTCCACCTCCTCCTCTTATATCAACTGAACCATAAGAGGTTAGCATACATAGATATGCCTACAAATTCATACATCTTGAATGTAGTGGCTTACTAATATAAATGCCTTTGATACTTGATGCTTGGTAAATGGATATCATCTTCAATTGTCTCTTGATAATAAATTATAATTGAGTAAGACCTTTCTCTATTATATTGGATGCTTGTCATTGAAAAGTTTAATAGTGTGCATGTTTCTCAAATTTGGTTGTGTTGCTCTTAACCCTTGTTATGTCACCGTAATCGCTGATATATATGGATGGGTTATGTCTAATAATCCAACCAACCATACATTGTTTAATTTTTCGTGGTTGTAAATTTTTTTAAAGTTTTTAAAATTTATATTAAATAGAATTATTTTAATATTATTTATTTGATTGTTCATTGGGCTATATTTTAGTTACGTAGGTTTTGATATCAGCTCCTCCAGCGTTGGCGATGTATCAGACGTCATAGGTGTCAGCTGGATGTACTTCAATTCAATTAAACCCTGAGTATGGTTGTTAGTTTGTCTTTGATAATGGAAACTTTTTGGACTTTGAAGCCCGAATTTTCTATAGCAAATTGTTTTTGTTTGCTCGGGGTGGTTTTGAGGATACTGAGCAGAGCTTTGTAGTAATTGTGGAATGCCAGAGCTTTTCTTGAGTTGTACATTCACAATTTCTTTGATTAATTAGTGACACATCGACCCCAACCATATCATTCTCTGTATAAACTAAAAAAATCTCGTTGCATGCATCAATTCTTGCAAATTCTAAGTGTAGGCAAGCGTTTTGATAGAAGAACACAATATTACCTCTGCGGTTTGTCGTTTCTTGTGTCCAAGATGGTAGAATCTTCTACCAGGAGTAAAAGAAGAAGCAATGAGGGCTACCTTGGGGTGCTTCCTAAGAAGAAACCCAAGCCTGAACCTGAGGAGAAAAAATCCATGTTCAATGTTTTGCTTCTTAACAGTTTGAATTTAACTCTACAGTTGGAGGATGACGTTGAAAAGATGTCGGTCGTCGAGTTTGTAAGGACTGTTGTGTTAGGAGAAAAGCTGAGAAATAAATAATAGAAAAGGGGTCAAGAAATATCCACTACGCTCCCCAATTCTATGTTGAAGATGAAATGGGAGAACAAATAAAGATGGAAACATCATATGCGATGATTCTCACAACAAGCCCATGCTCGTAGCTCTGCAGGTTCATCCCTGAACTTCCTCCCCTAAAATTTTATATTAAATAGAATTATTTTAATATTATTTATTTGATTTTTGATTGGGCTATATTTCAATGACGTAGGTTTTGATATCGGCTCCTCCAGCGTTGGCGGTGTATCATATGTCATAGGTTTTAGCTAGATGTACTGCAATTCAATTAAACCCTGAGTACGGTTGTTAGTTTTTCTTTGATAACGGAAAATTTTTGGAGTTTGAAGCTTGGATGTTCTATAGCAAACTGATTTTGTTTGCTCATAGTGGTTTTGAGGATACTGAGTGGAGCTTTATAGCAATTGTGGAACGCCAGAGCTTGTCTTGAGTTCTACATGCATAATTTCTTTGAGTAATTAGTGAGACATCGACCCCAGCCATAGCATTCTCTGTATAAACTAATGAAATCCTGTTGCATGCATCAATTCTTGTAAATTCTAAGTGTAGGCAAGCGTTGCGATAGAAGAACATAATAATCCCTCTGCGGTTTGTCGTTTCTTATGTCCAAGATGGCAGAATATTCTACCAGGAGGAAAAGAAGCAGCAATGAGGGCTACCTTGGAGTTCTTCCTAAGAAGAAACCCAAGCCTGAACCTAAGGAGAACAAATCCATGTTCATGGTTTTGCTTCTTAATGGTTTGAATTTAACTCTACAGTTGGAGGATGTCGTTGAAAATATGTCGGTCGCCGAGTTTGTAAGGACTGTTAGGAGAAAAGATAAGAAATAAATAATAGAAAAGGGGTCAATAAATATCCATTGAGGTCCCCAAGTCTATGTGGAAGATGCAATGGGAGAACAAATAAACATGGAAACATCATATGCGATGATTCTCACAACAAGCCCATGCTCGTAGCTCTCTAGGTTCATCCTTGAACTTCCTCCCCTAAAATTTTATATTAAATAGAAATATTTTAATATTATTTATTTGATTTTTTATTGGGCTATATTTCAGTGACGTAGGTTTTGATATCTCCTCCTCTAGCATTGGCGGCATATCAGATGTCATAGGTGTCAGCTAGATGTACTGCAATTCAATTAAACCCTGAGTATGGTTGTTAGTTTTTCTTTAATAATGGCAACTTTTTGGAGTTTGAAGCCCGAATGTTCTATAGCAAACTGTGTTTGTTTGCTCAGAGTGGTTTTGAGGCTACTGAGCAGAGCTTTGTAGCAATTGTGGAACACCAGAGCTTGTCTTGAGTTATACATGTATAATTGCTTTGAGTAATTAGTGAGACATCGACCCCAGCCATAGAATTCTCTGTATAAACTAATGAAATCCTGTTGCATGAATCAATTCTTGAAAATTCTAAGTGTAGGAAAGCATTGCGATAGAAGAACACGATATTCCCTCTGCGGTTTGTCGTTTCTTGTGTCCAAGATGGTAGAATCTTCTACCAGGAGGAAAAGAATCAACAATGAGGGCTACCTTGGAGTGCTTCCTAAGAAGAAACCCAAGCCTGAACCTGAGGAGAACAAATCCATGTTCAGGGTTTTGCTTCTTAATGGTTTGAATTTAACTTTGCAGTTGGAGGATGTCGTTGAAAAGATGTCAGTCACCGAGTTTGTAAGGACTGTTAGGAGAAAAGATGGGAAATAAATAATAGAAAAGGGGTCAAGAAATATCCACTGTGGTCCCCAAGTCTATGTGGAATATGCAATGGGAGAACAAATAATGATGGAAACATTGTATGCAATGATTCTCACAACAAGCCCATGCTCGTAGCTCTACATGTTCATCCCTAAACTTCCTCCCCTAAACGGTTTCTTTAGTTTTTTTATAAGTAAAAAAAATGTATTAATATGTGCGCTACAAAAACATTCCAGATTATTTTTGTGACATTTTATTCATATAGTAAGACAACATGAATCTTTCCTCTATTTTTTGTTTTATATTGTTTGACAGGATGGTGGTATTAACAGTGTCCACACATTTCCAGTAAAAACCTATTTATATGTGTATTTAATATATTTATGTCTTAAACTTTAAAATTTGTGTATTTTTTTTGTTTTAATACAATGGTTAAAGAAATCTTGTCAAATACAAACACAAGTTTCCACATCAATGAGGCAATGGTATTGTAATATAGCATTTAAATGCGATTTGATATTCTGGTGGAAAATGTGTGCTGGATAGATTGATTGTTGATTTCCTTTGTAGGACATGTGGAATGTGACTCCAGAACCACATCTCTTGGTGGAATTACCCCAAGAACACACTTTCCAGATAGCATTAGTTGATTTAATTGTATGCCCATTTTTTATTTCATAGAGTATTTTGATATTTTCCATTCCTAGCAAAATGACCACTTCTGTATAGGTCTAGGAATGGATTATTTCTTTAATTTATAAATTTAATTGCCAGCCAACACAGTGGTTTTCCATTTATTAGGACAACTCTTTGCAAGCGGTATGGGCCAATGGACCTGGCGAAAGGCGATTTATAAGGTAAGGGTTCTTTCATTGCCTACATTCTCCCTAGGCATTAATATTTTATATGACTTGCTTGTACCTGTCGTATAATATAAATTTTCTATTTTCATTTCTAGCCTCTTCATCATGCTTCCTATCCAATGTTTGGATAGAAACATAAGAATATTAGACTTAACTGACTATGTTGTGTTCTTGTTGTACCATTCCCTGCTTTTATCACTCTTGTGTTCTCTTTGTGCATTGCCCACCTATGTTTTTTAACCACTTTCCCTCTATCAAAACTGTTTGTTTTCAGCTTTTGACTCCATTTATTCATCGTTTCTTTAAATTACTATTCAAAATTGTGTTTTATTTTTCATTTTATACCAAAATCTTGGAAGTTTTTGCTCCTATTTATTTTCTACCAAACCAAAATATTGCACAAGAAGCCTTTTTTGGGTGG
>LPNX010148077.1:158056-205000 GCA_001517045.1 Pseudotsuga menziesii | reverse complement strand
ATCGGCAACTGGGGCCGGGCTGGTACTCGCGTGACACGGGGTCCAGGGATCCATTCCCGCTACCACTATAACCCTAGGTGCCCACACCCGCCGCAAGACATGGGATACAGGTAAACCCGGGTGGGATTGATCTCGTGACCTCCAATTTACAAACAACTTCATTACAACGGAACCGCCATTGAGCCACACCCGTGCGGCTTTTATTTCAATTTTTATTATTATTATTATTTCTTTATTTATTTATCATTGTTTATTTATTTATTTATTTATTTATAACTTATTCGTTTATTTATTTATATATCATTTTTAATTTAACTTACATTTTTATTTACTTATTTATTATTTACTTAAATTTATTTATGATTAATTTATTATTTCGCTTAATTTAAATAGATGTTGATTACCGCCGCATTCTCGTCGCGACCAAAATTATCAAGGTGTTATGCTCCCAGCATGCCCTTCCCATAATTCCCACAAGAGGGGAGTTGGTTATGACCACTGAGCCAATGCTACCTTAGTTCGCATACCCTATGAAGATCTAGGTGGTTCCTCGGGGATAAGGTTGAATCCTTATTGCATTCCCCCTAGTATAATCTTCGTGAGTGTTCGACTTGTGACCTACCCTCATGGAATGCACATATAATGAGATGGATTTTTTCTCACTCTATTCAAATCTCATCGCGCCGCCTATTTGCTAGACTTACACATATAATTTCTCAACCCCATCACTTGATGTGGGTCGATTGTAAATCATATTCCATCACTTGCATATATAACAACACATGCATCAAATATCATAAAATAAGATTTCAATCATAACATAACAATCAATCGATCTCAAATGTTGAGGTTTTCCTTATTCATCCAGAGTCCATGCATGTCAGTGCATCAAACATATCAAAATTTAATCATATTATGAACAAGATTGATATCACATTCCATAGCCGTTGACTCAACTAGATCCTTTGCATACTGATGCTTTCTTTCAGTTCATGTACGTGTCTTTCTTGTCACACTTGATAGACCATCATAGTACATGCTACATAAATTTTTCCAATCATTAAACATTATACAACTTTAAATCCTTGCTGATAACTTCACATGATTTTTCATTCACAAAAATCATAATATAACTGCATTCATAATTAACCAATTGTCGACATCATTTTCATACTCATAATTTTACTCATCAATATGTCAGATAATTCTTCATAGGTCGTATCTCATCAATAAAGCATTGCTTCTCACATGTCTAGGTCATCTGAAACCGGATGCCCTCAAAATAACTCCATACAATTTTTTTAGATCTCAAATAAACAAAGAGATGGGTAATTCATCATAGAATGCCTTCAATTAATAGTTATTCTTATGTTAACAATCCGAGTAAAAACAGGGTGTTACATACACCCCCACTTCAGGAAACTTGGTCTTTATTTTTTAGAATAAGTATGGATATTTTCTACGTATTTCCATTCTGTCCTCCCAAGTCGCAGTATTGGGTCTATATCAATCATTGATATTAGATCCTCGTGCCAAAATCACACAATGCTTGTTTACCAAAAGACATCAACCATGATGATCTTAGTATCGAGTAATCATTTCTATCTATACATAATGCTTTCTTTCAATTAGTTTTTGTATCCTTAAATGGGGCATTACATACTACCCCGCTTTAGGAAACTTTGCCTCGAAGTTAATTTTATCATACTTTTAATGTCATTTTCACTTTCTTTTCATAGCCATGTCTTCATTTCATCCTATTTTATTTTCGTCAATGATCATGTCCATAAGCACTAGATATTCTATCCTCACTGATTTTTATGTTTAATCCCATAAGGTTCCATCATATTCTCAATAATTCCATGGTAATCTCACGTAATATAATTCCAATAATAATTTCAATAATTTCTAATACTAACTTAAGTTTCCAACACCTCCTAGTCTCCCATGAGGATTTTCAATATATAAATTAACTACAATATATATTGAGTCAATAATCAATCAAATTTTAACACATCAAAAGGAAAGTAAGAATTTTAAATCTATTTTGCTATCCTCTCTTCCAAGGTGAGATGATACACATCATACAATCTTTAGTAAAATACATATTGTTAAGTTATAATTCAAACTACCAAATCAAAAGTGACTGTTACGTAGTCTATAAACCTATGCATAGTCACTCCATAATCCCATAAGACTACTTCCCAAGCATAACTTTAGTAAATTTGATTCCAACATGATACAATTTCACAGCATTGTAACTTAACGACTTTAAATTTTAACTTTCAGCCATTTTGTCAACACATCATGTCTAGCTCAAGGAGCTTATCATTTTCTTACCTTAGTTCTTCATTTTCGTTGTCATGTGGCCACTTCGATATACTTTTCAAGACAGTCCTTATCATATCCTAATGAAATTAAATTTCCATGCCATATTACAATATTAAATTCAATTCTAATTCATAATCCATTGATTTTCAAACCTTGTCTCTTAATGAATTCAAACCCCATCATATATATCCTATTACATCCACCTACATTTCAAAGCACCAATGACCTACACCTTAAAAAAGAAATAGTTCCATTTTTTAATGATCCCTTATCCTTTTAAATAATAATTCCCTTTTCCCTTCCTACACCTTTTTGAAGGTTTTGAGTTACCCTATCTAGCAAAGTAACACTCTTTGTCAAAAAAAAAATTCTCTCTATTTTGGTATTTATATACCTCAATGTCTCAAGGTTTAAATCTCATTACACAAAAAATGTGTTATAACACTAATATTTATGCCCATCATTGCAATGGATTGAATAAAATTCACAATCCCCTTAATTATACCAAAATCGCCATTATACACTTTGTCCTAACTCATTAATAAATTTTGAGCAATATATAATCCATACTCATACAATGTGTTAATTTATAAGAATGACAATTTTATGCACAATGGCCTTGTTTGTGTTAGCATAGTAATATTTAGTAAATCCTAACTTGTATTAAAATCAACCCCATGCCCTTTGCTATTTCCCGTATATTTTATCTTTTCAAAAATAACGATATTCATTTATAAATAAACAATTCTACATAGCAATAATATTAACTAAATTATAAGGTTCCTAATTGTGGAAAGAACCATCCTAATTTATGATTATATGCATACCCACTAACACACGCTTATAATTGTACTATAAATTCTTCATATAAAAGTAACAATTGCACATTAACAATTATAATAAGTGTGAAATCCTACCAAATAATCATTACCTAAAGTAATTACAAATTAATATTTATAATAACTATGAATTCCGGTCTAATAATAGTTGCCTAAAGTAACAATTACACATTAATAATTATAATATTTGTGAAATCCTACCAAGTAATCATTACATAAAGTAATGATTACAAATTAATATTTATAATAACTATGAAATATTATCAAATAAAAATTCTAGTTACAAGTCCTCCAAAGTTTATTCATATCAGCTCCACCTTGAATACGAAATATCATTCAAATGCCTCTAGACGCAAAAAAAAAAATCAGCCTTCAACATTTTAAAAAAAAAGTTTTCAAATATAGGAAAAATGATGAAATCACGTTCCTTCGCTGAAGGGAAAGGAAATGCAGGCATGGGCTATGGGATTTTCCGCTGGTTTCCATTATTTTATGATTGTTGTTGGGTTTGACCCAAAAAAAAAATTCATATTGGCAAGTTGGGTGCATTGTGCATTGCGAAAGAGTCCAACCATCACTAAGCAGGGAGATGATGAAGGTCTACTAGAGAATGGATTACCAAGGTAGGTATGTATGTATGTATGTATGTATGTATGTATGTATGTATGTATGTATGTATGTGCTCAGCAATGCAATACTGTTCAACTCCCAAACAACAACGATCTTCTCTTTCTCCAACACGATTGCCCATTTTCATTATTTGTACTCATGGTAACTTGCTCACTCTTTCATAGGACATTTAAGTTACAAACAATGTGAAATATCATACCATCATCAAGTCTTAGGTCCAAAAGGTACCCTGTACCTGAATTGAAATGAGGTGATCCCACCTGGTTGGAAAGATGAATGGAAAGGTTGATCTGGAATAATGTAAAGCAACAAGTTACCCTCTTATTTAACACTTAGAGAACTGGTCATTCTCCTATATCTGTAGTAACAAGGAAAAAGGACTAGTTTCATTCCTAGAGCTATTTTACCCACCCTTCCCTACATGTATGGCTCCTTTTCATTCCCTTAGGAATTCCGATTTCTCTACATGTATTAACTCTACTATGAACACAAAGAGATCCCATCCAAATTAGCACATCATGTACCATCCACGACCTTCTCTACTTATGCTTCATGCTTTTCAGAAGAAGATCGAGCAGATCCCATTGGATTTAGCACCCCTATCCTTGGGACCAGTGCTAGTAAGTAACAGAGACACTGAGGAAAATAAAAAGTAAAAGTAAGGAAAGGTATTTGACCTCATTGACTCCTTAATTTAAGTAGCATATATTTTTATTTAAGTGATAGTTGCAAAGCCATATGTTTACGATCCCTCAGTATTAAAGGCATACCCTGTGTAGGTACCAGTAACATAGGCAAGGGTGGTAGCCCCCCACACACACTATACATATACATATATATAATATATAGTCCCCTCTCGCTACGCAAAATTATCTTCCTTTTTTTCGAGAAACAGTTAGAAAGCGAGATCGAGATAGAGATACAGTAGCCGTTGGAAAACATCAAATTGACTTCTTGGTATCAATCAATCCTTGGCAGCATCCTCATTGATTATAGTGCTTGTGGGCATCCAACGTTATCAATATATAATGATCTGAAAAAATATTTATGTAGTTCTATGGTATACAATTGCTCATGGTAAATCTATCTAATGATTTATCAACATATCTAAAACATTCCAGTTAATTTTGGATAGATCTAGGATATAGAATCATATCGAACCCCTTCATAACAAGTTTAAACCAACGACGACTTTATCATTTTGTAACTATTTTCATGTCCAACCAATGAATCGGTATTTGAGAGAAAGTTACAGTGGGAATCAATGTTTTTAAATCCATATCTCATTTAAGTAGTAACTCAATATTTCCAATAGATCTAACATATGATAGCCCGATTGGTGAGGGATCCTCCTAGATTTTGTGGACAACCTTATGATTTCGTTATACCTCTTTGAATAGTTAACATCGACTCAAAAATTGGTAAATCCTAAAATTTAAATTTGGAAGTGAGTCGTTTACTCCCAGATTGCATCGAATTTAATGTAATGTTGTACTGAGATTTAACGTACACAAGGTAATTATAATTATTTAATTCAATGCTCACAACAAAAATATAGAGTTACTTCTTAGCTTTCAGTTGTTACTGAGCTAGCTCAATCTCCATCACTTGTTACTTGCTAATAGGGATACCATGGTGACCGTGCATAACCAGCAATTCCAACAACGATCTATTCTTATAACATTGACATTGTATTTGAATGCGATTAGAGGATCCAATTAATGTTTCATAAGAATATGTCAATTACTAAGATCCATCCCTAATGTCTTACCTGAAATATTAGAATATCCCACATCCACCTGTAATCATTTTAACCACAGATCCATTACCCTCAACAGTTGAACAAAATTTTAAGAATATAACTAATATATCTGGTTTTACACAATAGCTTGCAACGCTTTTGAAGTGAGGGAATACCATTTACAAGATAGATCTTCCTATAATGATTGGAAATCTCTTAACCATCGAATTACACCTCGGAGCCACTCATAAATTTACACATGCATGCAGTTATATTAAGATCTAACGCAGAGAGGCCTAAGCGATCCATTGATTGGATCAATTGAGGAAGCTCTTTCTCTTTAGATGGAAAAATAGTAGTTTACAATTCAATATAAAGATTATTGGGAGTTATGGTTTTCAATATAATAATAAATTGTGAAAGCAACCAGAAAAACAAACCTCTAATTTAAAAGAAAATACAAAATAGATGAGACAACCTTATACACAATTTTAAAACAAACTAATTAATTTGTTTTTTTAAGTTTGATAGACCAAAGTTTGGTCTAAGTGGAGGTTAACCATCATCATCATCATTAAACGAAAAATTATATTATCAATCCACATATTAGTGCGTGGGGCGAATCCAATTAAATTCACTACATGGTAACTAATTTTCAATAACCTTTTCATGAAATGGCTCGATACTCATTTTCATTTTCACTAATCGAATTTGAAACACAAAATTGATATTTTAAAGTCGTTCAAATGGAAAGATCCACCTAGAAAAAATCAATGCTTTTCGAAAACACAGAATACCTTTGCATGGGCAAATCGTGATATTGAAATATACAATGTATCCATATCACAGATGGAAACAATGATAAATCATCATTTCTTTTTAGTGAATCAAGGACAAATATATAGAAGACATGCAAGTATTTTGGCAACCCCTCTTTATCCCATAAGGAGGAAAAACAATCCATGAGCCATTGAACTATGCTTTGATACCATGTGTAACGACTCTTTAATGGGTCCGACCCAAAAAATAATGATAATCATGCATATAAATAAATTTAGATATGAAAACGCAAAGTTAATAACACCTTTCTCTTTACCTTTTTTTTATAAGTAAATACACAAATTAATAGATCTATGAATTTAAATACCATATTTTGATATATCCATAATCTAAACATCATTCAGAAAATTAAATCTAAATAACATCCTTTCAATTTGTGGTAATAAAAACGTAATTTGATAACACCAAAATTACAATAAGTATGGTTTGTTAATGTGTCACGAATCGCTATTGTTGGTTAGGCTTGCTTTTTTTCCCGAAACCTTCGTCACAAGCTCCTATGAACTTACAAAGTTCTGCTACCGCTATGAGACTTGTTCGTTGCTAAATTCTTCATTGCACAATTTAGGTGGATTTCCAATCACGTTGAACCCACCAATTTCCTACATTCCATTCCCTAACGGGTACTCTCCTTCCCCCGGGACCCCCGAGCTCAACGAGGGTGACAATATGTGGCTAGCAACAGAAATACAATGTTGGGCTGCTTCTTGGAAGTTCCCAACCCCACTCACATTGTATTGAACCACACTCTTCCAGAATCGCCTCAAAGCCCCCAAATTGGTTTGTGCTTAAACCATGGCAGAACCAAAGAAGAATATTCAGATCCCTCTTTCTTCTTTTTCTTCATCTTTTATTAACATTTTCGTAAATTCTCATGCATCTCATGCACCACTTCTAGTGAACTCTTTAGATTACTTAATTACTTAAAATTTATTTTATTTACCCAACAATTTTTAGTTATCACGGGTTTTCTTATTCTTTTTCGACTAGTTAGGATTTTACTTTAGTTCCAATTCCTTAATTTACTCTTTTAACTGATTTCTTAATTTAGCTTTATTGTATTTATTGTTATTATTATTTATTTATTTATCATGATATATTTGTTTGTTTATTTGTTTATTTATCATTTTTAATTTAATATATCATTATTTATTTATTTATTATTTACTTAAATATTTTTATGATTAATTTATTATTTCCATTAATTTAAATAGATGTTGATTATCATTGCATTCTCGTCGCGACTGGAATTATTAAGGTGTTATGCTTCGAGCATGCCCTTTCGATAATTCCCACGGGAAGGGAGTTGGTTATGACGACTGATCCAATGTTACCTTAGTTTGCCTACCATGTGAAGAGTCAGGTGGTTCCTGAGGAATAAGCATGAATCCTTATTGTGCGCCACCGGTATAATCTTCGTGAGTGATTGAATCGCAGCCTATCCTCACGACACATGCATCTAATGGGATGAAGTTTTCCTGAGTCTATTCAAATCTCATCGCGCTGCTTGTTTGCTAAAATTACACATATAATTTCTCATCCCCGTCACTTGATGTGGGTCGATTGACAATCATATCCCATCACCTGCACTTATAACAACTTGTGCATCAAATCTCATAATAGGATTTTAATCATAATATAACTATCAATTGATCTCAATTCTCGAGGTTTTCTCGACTCATCGAGAGTCTATGCATGCCAGTGCATCAAACATACCACAATTTAATCACATTATAAACCAGATTGATATCACTTGCCATAGTCGTCAATTGAGCTAGAGTCTTTGCATACTGATGCTTTATTTTGGTTCATGTACCTTCATTTCCTGTCACACTCGACACACCATCAAAGTACATGCTACATAAATTTCGTTAATCATTAAACATTATACAATTTTAAATCCTTGCGGATAACTTCACATGATTTTTCATTCACTAAAATCATAATATAACTGCAGTCATAATTAACCAATTGTCAACAACATTTTCATACTCATAATTTTACTCATCAATATGTGAGATAAGTTTTTATAGGACATAGCTCATGTCAATAATGCATTGCTTCCCACATGTCCACGTCATCAAAAACCGAATGCCCTCAAAATAAGTCCATACAAAGTTTTTAGATTTCAAATAAACAAAAAACCGGATCATTCGTCATAGAATGCCCTCAATTAATAGTTATTCTTATCTCAAGAGTCAAGGTAAAAACAAAATGTTACAAGAGAGAATAAGTTTTATTACGTCGATAGGCGTAATTATAGTATTAACTTTTCCCCCTATACACGATCGCATGCTTTTAATAGTAATTAGGTTTGGGCAGCCCCCAAATTGAAGGAAATAGAATATTCTTAGTGTACAAGATTGGATGGCCAGATTTACTCTACGCATGGGAGTGGAATGCAAAGGCTTTTGGATTAACTAAACAACAATGTGTTACTTAAATTAACTACACAAGAGTGTGAAGGGTTATGGATGAGCTAAACCAGCTGGCACCTTGAAGTGGAAGGGACACGAAGAGGAAAACTCACTGTAAGTTCTTCGTTCTAATCGAAGGCCATCCCGTCCTCTTCAATTCTAGCAGTCTTTTTCAGTCATCGATCTAGCAAGCGTGGAAGAGTTCGACCAACGCTTCAAGACTGTGAGCCAAATAGCCCAAGCATCCAAGGAATGGGGTTTGTTTCAGGTACGATGCGATCATTACTTTTGCTTTTTCTTTTTCATTTCTGTATCGATTATCCAACCAACTGCGTTATTGTTGGCCTTCTGATTTCATGGGTTCTCAATTATTTTGTAAGATAATAAATCATGGCATACCTTTGTTATTGTTGGAGAGTGTAAAACGGGTTTTAGTGGAGTTCTTTGAACTGTCGCCACAAGAGAAATAAAACAGTGCCCTGTGAGGCCTGGTACTCTACTGCTCGAAGGCTATGGTGGATTCTTTGACATATCTGACGACACAGTCCGATTTCGGCTTCGACGAAGTTTCTGAATCGAGATCTTGAAAGCTGTGTGGTAACACAGGTGAGAGGGACGGTAATGAGAATTATCAAGAAGTTGTTGGGTTTTCTTTCCGAGGGTTTAGGGTTGGAACCAAATTATATCCAAACCCTGAATATACTCTCCTTGCCCCGAACCTGATCTGGTGAATGGTATCAGACCCCACTCAGATGAAGATTTGCAGACTGTTTCTGCTCGATGATGGGGTGGACGGTCTCCAGGTTCGGAAAGACGGGAAATGGTTTACTGTGGCCTCTGTTCCTAGATCTCTTATTATCAACATCGGATGCTTTAATTGTATACCAGGCGAAGCAACCCAATTTGTAGCGCTTCATTTGTATTCTATAGGATGTTTATCGAGAAAATAAGTGTGAACTTTCTTTTATGAAGTAAATATCCTGTGTTAGCATCAGCGGTCTTTCAATTCTATATGGAAAAAGAAAGTTAGGGTTATCTTCTATTTTCAGGTTTCTGCTCTTAATATAAGTAAGATAGTACAAGAGAGACTATTGTGTTTTGGTTTTCATTAACTCACTGTTGAGTCTTTACATAACTGAGACATCTTTTGGTTATTTGAAGATGGTAAAAAATATGAGTTTGTTTTATTTGATTCCAAGAAATGTCAATAAATATAAGTAATGAATATATATATAAATATAAGTAATAAATATACATATTTATATAGCTTCTTTCAGTAATGAATATACATATTTATTTTATATTTTGGCTTAGTAATTTTTAAGAATGAATTTCATCTTTGCATGATATTTATCATTTTAAAATAAAATAAATAAAAATATAAAAGAAACAATTGAGAAATATTTTGGAATTTAATATTTTAAACATAAATTTAATTATAGTCAATTTAAAGGATGTAATTCTCAACTTGAAGTTCTTTTGCTGCAATGCATATTAAAGAACCACTAAGTATCATAAACCACATCAAGGCATTAACTAGTATAGATCTACTTTGACTTCATTTATTAAGCATAGAGTTGGAAAAAATAACTAAGTGCAATTTTTTTTTTAATTCATTTAAAATGAATTTATATTGGTTTGTTTATTTATTTGTTTTTTGGTTTTTTTCTTCTCTTTTGACATTTGGGCTTACAGGTATTTGCTATATCCAAATTATTTCAGTCTAAAAGTACTATTTTCATTTATTTCAGTCTAAAAGTACTATTTTCATTTTAACTGTAAATCTCTAAGACAACTGTGAGACACCTACAATGGATTTTACTTGTTTAATAATTGAATAATTCTACTCATAAATTATTATTATTATCCGCTATGGATAGATTTAATAGATCATTTTAATCAATTTTTGAAACGCTCATGTTCCTACAAATAATGGTACTTTTTCGATAATATATTATATTAGAAAAAAATTAATCACTATCTGTTTAAACGATAATTTTAGTCAAATTTCTGGTCAAAAGCTTTTTTTAACTCACATAGCAATTGGTTTTTTTGTCATCTGCTAAGTGGAAATGTTGGTATGTAATTCATATGCAGCGGCGACACTGATACTGTCGTTCCAGTTACTGAAAGCAGCAGGTTCTCAATTGCTCAGCTTAATCTTTCTATTACAACTCCATGGTACATCAATAATCAGGTAGGTGGGCATTTTCTTAGCAGTTAACAGAATTCTTATATGTATATTTCAAGAAATGTGAGCATGGACAATCATTAATCATTAATGTTCTCACAACTTTCACTAACTGGTTTTTGGCAACTTATAGACTGTTGGAGGATGGGATGGACTGAAGTATATAAAGGTCTTACCTTCGCAACAGTAAAGAGAAGTTCCACTTTTCGAACCTGAAAGGGCCTTGAAACTTTTTCTGGGTAATAGCTTACCAGCACCGTAAGTGTCGTTTGTAAATTGGGTCATGGCTTGCCAAGCACTTTCTTGTCATTGGTGATTCATTCACAGATAGATAGATAAGAACCTTCCGTCACTTTCGAGCATAAGCCTCGTTTCAATTGTAAAAGGAATCATATTATAATATGATTATGATTAATAAATTTAAAATAAAAATAAAATGACAGTAGTTTTTTTTCATATTTCAGGTTTCAAAATATTAAATTTATCACATTGTTATATGCAAATTGGAATCATGACACCTAAAATAAAAAAAATTATTTGATTGAAAATTTCCACTTTGCTAGAAACTTTTGGGTTTTGAGCACCGTTTAATAAGCTAAACATAAAAACTAATTATATAAATTTTATGTTTGTAAATAATAAAGTAATAAAAGTGTAGTTAGAAAAAATTATATTTATAAATATTAAATTAATATATAATAAAAGATTAATTTTCTATTGCAAAGCATTCCTTACACTCGTGAGATTTATGTATAAAGTTGAAATAATATGCAAACAAATTAAATAGGTTTAATTATATTTGTATTTTTTATATATATAAAATTGTAAATTGTTTTCTCAAACATATGAATGTGGAGAAAGATTATGTTTCTTCTATATAATATAATATATAATATTAAAATTAATTATAAATTGTAATTACCAAGCCGTAATGTTTTGTTAAAAAAAGTTATTTTGAAATGCCAATATAATATCACATGTCAAAAGATAACACTTTCATATGCATGTTTTCTCTATATATATCCTTATTTATCCCATTAGCATGGTAAGAAAAGATGGACACATTTTGGTTTATCTGAAAACAAGTTTACATATTTTGAGATATAGAATAAAGGCGAGAAGAATATTGGTAACATAAACACACTATTGTATTGAAAAATATATAGATTTAAGTATTGAAAACATAAACACACTATAACATATATAGATTTAAGTATTGAAAAATATACATATGTATATGATCTTAAAGCTATTATTTATCTAATAATATTAGTTATGTCACGTTTCTATTAATGACATGGAGCATAAGTAATGGAATTATCTCTAATCCACTTATTGTAATTACTTGTTATCTATAACATTATTTGTGGACCTCGATAATGAATGTATTGTTTAGTAAAATAGTATTATATATCAGCATAGATCCATCTAAAAGGGGATTTACCAAGCACATAGAGGGATCAAATATCTCAAGTGTAAACCTTTTTTTAGAATGGAAGTGTTAAAGAAATGTGTAATCCAATGTTTATGGTTTTCGTTTATCTAATTTATATTGTTTTATATATGTGCAATTCTAAATAATTTAAATTTAATTTAAGCCGACATGATATTTTAATAATATTTTATATTTTTTTATAAAGGACACTTGTCAACTCTAAGATGAGCACGGAAGGAGTTACACATCTCTCCCATGCTGGGTTGTAGAATGCACCTCTTCGGTGCAATAAAAGAAATCAAAACTGTTATTTACAATTAGATAATGAGATTATTAACAAAAATTTACTAACTAATAATTGAAATATTATTTACAATGAAATCCTGAGATTATTCAACATTCCACCATTAATCCGAAGGGACATTTGACATGCCAAGTTGCATTCTAAATTTTTCAAACTTTTCATGGCCCAATGCTTTAGTAAAGATATATGCAATTTGCTTTGAAGTAGAACAATGTGTCAGATGAATGGTTTTGGCCTCAACATGATGTTGAATCAAGTGATATTTGGTGTTGATATGTTTGGTTCGATCATGGAATTTTTTATTCTTGGCCAATTGAATTACACAAGAGTTGTCAACAAAGAGAGGCGTTGAATTCATTTGTTTCTCCTGCAAGTCTTCAAGTATTTTAGGAAGCCAAAAGCTTTCTTTTGTGGCTTGAGATGTTGCAACATATTCGAATTCAGTTGTACAATCAACGGGAACAGATTGCTTTCATGATCTCCAAGTGATAGTTGTTGATCCAAGGTTCATCAAATAACCTGAAGTAGACACCCCATGGTCTTTATCTCCGTCAAAATCAGAATCTGCATAACCAATGAGATGGTTCAAGTCTGATACTTTACAATTGATCTTCCAACTTTCTTGACAAATAAAGTTGCATCATCTAGATTGAATTGCTTATAATTCAATTTGAGAAGATGTTCAATTAACTTTTCATACCATGCTCGGGTGCTTGCTTCAAACCATACAAATATTTTACCAATTTACATACCTTTTGTTCGTGACCTTTGCTAGAAAAACCTTTAGGTTGATCCATATAAAAATCTTCCTTAAAGTCTCCATTCAAGAAGGTTGTTTTAACATCCATATGATGTATTTTCTTTCCTTTTTGTGCTGTTAAAGAAAATAGAGTTCGAATAGTGCCCCATTTTGTTGTAGGAGAAAATGTTTATGTGTAGTCAACACCTTCTTTCTGTGCATATCCTTTTGCTACAAGTATGGCTTTGTGTTTGTCAAGTGAGCCATATTCTTTATACTTGTTCTTATATATCGACTTGCATCCAATAGCTTTGGTTCCAATTGGAGGGTCCACCAACCTCACAGTTCCAAATTTTTTAGAGCATCATACTCTCTATTCTTTATACTTGTTCTTATATATCGACTTGCATCCCATAGCTTTGGTTCCAATTGGAGGGTCCACCAACCTCACAGTTCCAAATTTTTTAGAGCATGATACTCTCTTTGCATTGCACTTCCCCATACATTACCAGTTACTGCTTCTTGAAAAAAATTATACATTTTTGCAAGTTTTCAGCCTCCGGTTATAAGTAAAAAATTTGTCGCAGATTATTTCATTCTCAGAAATTTAACATGCTGGAAATAAACATGAATTTTTCAAACTTAAAACATTGTTGTAAATTCAATATTTTACTAAGAATAAATAAATAATAAGCACGCCATTCACTGACACAGTACTCAGGAATTTTTGGCTAATGGACTTGAAAACACCCACAAGGGGAAAAACCATTCACAGAGAGAGAGAGTTTTATTATTTCTTCAGGAAAAATCAGATAGTCATTTACAGTAAAAAAACCAACTTCTCTCAACCCAGTAAAATGACTCAGCAACCTGCCTCAATTTATGTGCAAGTGTTGTCTCATTTTTCGTGCAATTTCTTTTCGAAAAACTTCCCTGAAAAACCCAGCAAAGTCTACCCTCAATTTCTATGTCGAACAATAATTAATGCTGCCCTCGATTTCTATGCAAAACAGTCACAAAAATATGTACTGTACGAACTACAATAAATGCAGTCGTACAACCTCGAAATCTGTGCCACAAAAATACAGTTTGTTGCCTTGGTAAATGTGCCTAGAATCTCCTCGAAATATGTGCCTGTAATCTCCTTGAAAATAGTGCCAGAATCCATACTGTACAGACAACAATGAATACAGTTGTACTTCACCTTGAAAAATGCGCACAACAATAAATGATGGATGTACACCTCGATATTTGTGCCTGCAATTAATGAAGGCCATAATATTGAAATCTGTGCCAGCAATTAATATCCTCGGTTCTCATGCCAACTCTCTCAACTTGGTGTCTCAAAATTCGTTCCCACTCTCTACTCTTCTTTCTTCTCACAATAATAAATTATGCGTTTCCCTTTCTTTTTGGTCTTAACCCTAGGTAGGTGAAGAGACATCTAATCTAAAGGCTGAGATTGGATTAGATCAAACAATATGTTGGGAGGCCTCCTCAAAAGTAAAAGGATCAGAATCACGTGTACTAGACACCAACAACATGCCCAATCTGTTAGGCATATTGATGGCCCTCACTGACTCCCTAGGTGTCCCAAACTCTCGAGCTTCCTTCAAGGTCTCTCGAAGCCACTTGGGCTTCTTCTTCCCTGAATATTGCTCCCACACTGGCATGTCCTCATCTGAATAACCACTAGAACTAGAAACCCTAGTACCTTGTGAACCCAAAGCTGGTGTACCAACACCAGGTGTACCTTGTAATCCTAATCTTGATCCCCTGCACGATGTACCTGTAAATGTAGACCCATCACCTGTCCCCGAAGACCCTGCCAGCTGAACCACTAACCCTGGTGAACCTGTGCCTGCATTGTGTGGTCCTGTAACTCTGAAAACCTGTGATCCTCACTGCTGCGCAGATGGAACCTGTGTAACAACCTAAGGTGCAGGAACCTGCTTCTCTCCCTGCTCTAACTCTCTCTACTTCCTGAAGGCACGCTCCTCCTCAAACTTCACATCCCTTCTCACTACAACTCTCCTCTAAGAGGGAAGGTAAATACGGAAGGCCTTCGCAATCTCATCATAGCCCAAAAATATGCCCTTCTCTACAGTGGGCTCCAACTTTGTCCTCTTCTCAGAAGGGACATGAGAGTAAGTCAGACTACCAAATATCCGAAAAATGGCTAATTGCAGGCTTCTTGCTTGAAAAACACTCCTTAAGTGTCATTTCAATTGGGTCGACAAAATTTTTTTATGGCGAGAACCTTTTCATAAAGCGGCCCGAAACTTTTGACATGAGAAATAAACCATAGCGCCCCACTTTTAATAGACCCATCACCTATCCCCGAAGACCCTGCCAGCTGAACCACTAACCCTGGTGAACCTGTGCCTGCATTGTGTGGTCCTGTAACTTTGGAAACCTGTGATCCTAACTGCTGCGCAGATGGAACCTGTGTAACAACCTAAGGTGCAGGAACCTGCTTCTCTCCCTGCTCTAACTTTCTTGACTTCCTGAAGGCACGCTCCTCCTCAAACTTCACATCCCTTCTCACTACAACTCTTCTCTGAGAGGGAAGGTAAATACGGAATGCCTTCACAATCTCATCATAGCCCAAAAAGATGCCCTTCTCTGCAGTGAGATCCAACTTTGTCCTCTTCTCAGAAGGGACATGAGAGTAAGTCAGACTACCAAATATCTGAAAAATGGCTAATTGCAGGCTTCTTTCTTGAAAAACACTCCTCAGGTGTCATTTCGATTGGGTCGACAAACTTTTTTTATGGCGAGAACCTTTTCATAAAGTGGCCCGAAACTTTTGACATGAGAAATAAACCATAGCGCGCCACTTTTAATAGACCCATCACCTATCCCCAAAGACCCTGTCAGCTAAACCACTAACCCTGGTGAACCTGTGCCTGCATTGTGTGGTCCTGTAACTCTGGAAACTTGTGATCCTGACTGCTGCGCAGATGGAACCTGTGTAACAACCTAAGGTGCAGGAACCTGCTTCTCTCCACTCTAACTCTCTCGACTTCCTAAAGGCACGCTCCTCCTCAAACTTCACATCCCTTCTCACTACAACCCTCCTCTGAGAGGGAAGGTAAATACGGAAGGCCTTCGCAATCTCATCATAGCCCAAAAAGATGCCCTTCTCTGCAGTGGGCTCCAACTTTGTCCTCTTCTCATAAGGGACATGAGAGTAAGTCACACTACCAAATATCTGAAAAAAGGCTAATTGCAGGCTTCTTGCCTGAAAAACACTCCTCAGGTGTCATTTGGATTGGGTTGACAAATTTTTTTTATGGCGAGAACCTTTTCATAAAGAGGCCTGAAACTTTTGACATGAGAAATAAAACATAGCGCCCCACTTTTAATATACCAACAAAATTTACATATAGCGACTAACTTTAGATGTATCGAGTAAGTTTTCATATATCGACAAACGTTTCATAGATCGTGACACCTTTTCGCTATACCTTCAAAATTTTGATACATTCGTATAACCATAGCTTCAAGCCTTTTAATATAGCGACAAAGTTTTCCTATAGCACCAAACTTTTGGTAAGATGACACATTTACAAAGCGACAAAAAATGTCTAGCATCTTTTAATGTAGCACCACTCTTTGTATATACCGATGAACTTTTGGTATAGCAAGAAATAATGACATACTTTTCGTATAGTGCCACACTTTTGATATAGCGACAAAATTTTCTTATAATGAGAACCTTTTGGTGTCATCATGTAACCACAGAAACCACACAAACTTGTGATATACTCAGAAAACCATAGCAACTAACGTTTACTTTATCGACAAAGTTTCCATATCGCGACAAGCATTTTATACAGCAACTAACTTTTTCTATAGCGGCACACTTTTGTTAGGATATTTAGACACTTAGGAGTTAGTTAAGATCAACTTTGTAATATATCTGTTAGGTAAAAGTGTGTTTCTTTAGAATGCATTAATATGCATTTGTAAATATTCTAATCCGACAGTCATGATATGTTCTAGACATAGAGTGATCCGACGGTTCAACTTCTATTAGATCATACCTACCATTGATTTGTGGCTTAACACTCGATTGGTCCATGATCTCTATTTAAAGAGCATGGAGGGTCCTTGGCTAGTTGATCGATTATGAGAAGCTCATATGTAACTTTCTTTCTTTTGCATAATAAATTTCTCCAAGTAAATATTTGTTGGTGATGATAGATCTCTAAGTGTTGTAGGATCTGGAACAGTTCCAGTAGAAAATATTCATTTCAGTGATGTACTATGTGTTCCAAAAATTTCCAGCAATTTGTTATTAGTCTATCAAATTACTCATTCAAGTGAAGGTAAAACTGTGACGTTTACACCTCACCAAGTTGTAATCAAGGATTTTAAAAATCCTCAAAATGTCCTTGCTACTAGAACTGTTGATGATATTACCAGGTTGTACAAATTTAACAACTTTCGGTCATCACCTTTTCCTTCAGTATTTGTTGCTCATAGTGATAACTTGAGCAAACTTTGGCATGAGCAATTTGGTCACTTAAATTATCGATCATTGCAACAACTATGTAAAGACAATATGTTGACTAGTCTTCCGATGGTATCTTGCAAGAATGGTGTTTGTTCCGGTTGTGTACTCGAAAAACATCATCGGGACAGTATTGACAAACATGCCTCTTGGCATGCCTTGGTTCCCTTGGAGATTGTGCATAGTGACTTGTGTGGTACTCTTCCGTCTGCTTCCTTTTCTGGTTTCAAATATTTATTAACTTTCATTGATGACTACTCCAGACGCACTTGGGTTTACTTCCTAAAACTTAAGACCGAAGTATTTAATATGTTCTTGGCCTACAAGGCCCTTGTTGAAAAACAATCTGGTCATCAAATTATTAAGTTAAGATCTGACAATGGAGGAGAATATGTTAACAACAAGTTCACTACTTTCTGCACCGAACAAGGAATCCAACAACAGCACACTGTTTCATATACACCACAACAAAATGGTGTATCTGAATGGAAGAATCGCACTTTAAAAGAAATGGCTAATTGTATGATCCAATCTAAGGGACTAAGTCTTCAATATCGGGGTGAGGCCATAAATTATGCAAATTACATAGTTAATCACACACCCACTAAAGTTTTACAAGGTATAACACCGGAAGAAGCATGGAGTAAAATTAAACCAGATGTAAGTCACTTCCATGTGTTTGGTTGTGAAGCATGGGCTCACATTCCGGATGAAAAATGGAAAGCATTGCAGCCTAAAAGTGAAAAGTGCATATTTGTTGGATATTCTGAAGATGTAAAAGGTTATAGACTTCTTTAGCCACATTGTCATGATATAATCACTAGAAGAGATGTTAAATTTGATGAAAATCTCTTGGCCTGTGAGCCTAACTTGGAGGGTGTGCCATCTTTGGCCTACGAGCCTAATTTGGCGATTGTGCCTTCTTCTTCTTCTTCTTCTTCCAACTTCCTTGACAGGTTTCCAACTCCAGTTTCTGATGATGACAGTGAGGATGAAAATCCACCTCCGCCTGCTCATGTTCCTCCAATTGCACCAGCACCAATGCTTCCTCGATGGGTCCGTTCAACATGTGAAGCAACTGGTGATCTTGCTGGTGATCCTAGAGATCAACATCGAACACGTTCTCAGTTTTAGTGAGCCTCTTCTCGTTTGGCTCAAGTTTCCAATAATCATGATCCAGAAACTTTTGCAGAAGCTTGAGGAAATCCAGATTGGGATGCATCTATGGATGAAGAATATCGTTCCTTAATGGCGAACGATACTTGGGATCTTGTTTCTCTTCCAAAAGGAATAAAACTTTTCAAATGTAAATGGGTCTACAAAACTAAGTATGCATCAAATGGAAGTGTTGAAAGACTTAAGACAAGGTTAGTTGCCAAAGGTTTTTCCCAAGTTGAAGGGATTGACTACAATGAAACCTTTGCTCCTGTCGCAAAAATGAATTCCATCCGCCTTGTTCTTTCCCTTCCAGCCTTACATAACTGGGAAGTCCATCAAATGGATGTCAAGTCTGCCTTTTTACATGGTGAATTACAGGAGGAAATTTACATGGAACAACCTCCTGGATATGTTGAGGATAACTCTAGCCTTGTTTGTCTCCTTAAGAAATCCTTATATGGCCTTAAGCAAGCTTCTAGAGCTTGGTATGACAAAATGGATAGCTTTCTCCTTGACACTGGTTTTCTTAAATGCCATTCTGACCCCAATGTCTATACCAAGAAAGTAGGAAACCGTCTCATCATACTTGTTCTTTATGTTGATGATCTTATCCTTACTAGTAGTGACCCTAAACTTATAACCCATGTGAAATCCAGTCTTAAGCAAAATTTTGAAATGTCATACTTAGGACATTTGCATTATTTTCTTGGTCTCCAAGTCTTACAAACCAAAGAAGGAATCTTTCTTTCCCAGTCTAAGTATGCTTGTGACCTTCTTCGTCTCTTTCAAATGGAAGATTATAAACCAGCCCCTTCTCCCTTCCAGTCTGGAGTCAAACGTTCTACCACTTGTACTTCCCCTGAAGTAGATGCCACCTTGTATCGTCAGCTTGCTGTTAGTCTCTTATGCTTGACTCATTCTTGTCCTGACCTTTCCTTTGTTGTTGGTTGTGTTTCCCGTTATATGCAAACACCTCATGAAAGTCACTAGAAAGGAGCAAAAAGAATACTTCGATATATTTGGGGTATAATTTAGTTTGGGATTCATTACAGTATAGGGGGGGAACCTTTGTTGGTTGGTTTCACTGATTCAGATTGGGTTGACGATCCTGATGATTGAAAGTTTACTGCAGGTTATGTTTTTAGTCTGGGATCTATACCTGTCACTTGGGCTTGTAAGAAACAACAAGCTCTTGCTCTTTCTTCAACAGAAGAAGAATATCGAGTCGTAGTTAATGCCAATCAGGAAGCTTTATGGCTTCGACAGATCCTTTCAGAGTTTGGATTCGAGAAGCAGCAACCTACTCCACTTTGGTGCAACAATCAAAGTGCCATCAAGCTTGCCAAAGATCCAATTCTACATCAACGCAACAAACAAATTGAGCTACACATGCACTTCATCAGATATCTTGTTCATGATCCTGTTCTTGAAATGATCTATTTCCCTACAGATGATCAAGTTGCAGACATCTTCACCAAGTCTCTTACAGAAGTGAAGTTTTTTAAACTTCGATCTATGTTAGGAGTTCAAGAATGTGTCCTTAAGGGGGGATAGGCTCTAATGCCTCCTTCCTTCTCCTAATAGTGTCACTTTTGTAAATCCTTCAATCCTATCCCAAGTTGTTATTAAGGGGGGATGTTAGGATATTTAAACACTCAGGAGTTAGTTAAGATCAACTTGTATGATATATCCGTTAGGTAAAAGTGTGTTTCTTTAGTATGCATTAGTATGCATTTGTAAATATTCTAATCCGACGGTCACGATATGTTCTAGACATAGAGTGATCCGACGGTTCAACTTCTCTTAGATCATACCTACCATTGATCCATGGCTTAACACCTAATTGGTCCATGATCTCTATTTAAAGAGCATGTAAAGAGCATGGAGGGTCCTTGGCTAGTTGATTAATTATGAGAAGCTCATATGTAACTTTCTTTAATTTGCATAATAAATTGCTCCAAGTAGCTATTTGGCTAGGGCCGTGCACTGTTTCCCTCTCGAGGGTTTTAAACACGTGACAAACATTGGTGTGTTGATCTGTGATCTATTTGTGTGAAGCGGTTGCTCAAGGTGTTCGGTATTTTGGGAGTACGTTGTGTACCCGAACAACTTTTGGTATAGCAACAAACTTTTTGTGTCATCATAAAACCATATCGAGAAACGTTTGATATGAATAATGTTACTACTATAATGCCATTCATGAAACCATTTCGACAAAATTTTCATATTCTGACAAACGATAACGACAAACTTTTAATATAGACTCTAACTTTTAATGCACTGCCAAACTTTTCATACAATCACCAACATTAGCAATTAATCATAAAACTATACTGAGCAACTTTTCAGTTTAGGACAAAATTTTTAAATAGTGACAACGTTTTTTATTTCATCATAAAGCCATAGCGACACTTGTACTATATCAACAAACTTCTGGTATAGCGACAACCTTTTCATATAATCATAAAACCATGGTGCCAAACTTTCCTCTAGCGACAAACTTTTTATATATAGATAAACTTCTGATATAATCATAAAACCATCATGACAAGCTTCTGGCATAGCGTCAAACTTTTCTTATACTGACAAAGTTTACACATATCGGCAAACTTTTGTCTTTGCGAACAACTCTTTATATAGCGACAGACTTTTGACTTATTCATGAATCATGGTGACGAGACTTTAATATAGCGACAAACTATTCATATATTCATAAAACCATTGCCACAAACATTTCATAAAGCGACAAACTTTTTATATGGCCACAACCTTTTCATAAAGTGACAACACTTTTTAGCTTACCATAAAACCATAGCGACCCACTTTTATTATAGTGACAAAATTTACATATACTGACTAGCTTTAGATCTACTGACAAAGTTTTCATATACTGACAAACGTTTCGTAGATCGCAACAAAAGTTTTCTATACCTTCAAACATAGCAACCATTGAAGCAGGTCAACAGTGACTATCACGTCAAACATTATAGACAAGGAAACTATGGTCAATAAATGCAACAATGTCAACCATGCCCAAGTATGGTCATGCCAAGTACGTCAAACAATATTGACATCTGGGTCCAACATGCTGAACTGTGATAACTATGTCCATAATATTATAATCATGTCAACCATGACCATGGTATGGTAATCATGTCAACCATGCCCATGGTCTGACAACCAAGTCAACCATGTCCATGGTATACAAACTAGATGAAGCAAGGTATGACATGACCATGGGTGACCATGTAATCTATGCTTTGCATGACTATGTTCAAGTATTGTCATCCATGCTTATGGATGTCAACCATGGTTGATTGTGGTCAACTTGGTCAATCATGGATGTCATGATGGTGGTCTTGACTACATCATGTCAAAGATATGCTTCCCATTTCCAGGTTGACCATGTGTTCAAATAGGCTCAAAATAATTAACCATGTCATCATCAACCATGGTCTTGTTCATTATTGCACATGGCCAACCAGGGTTAACAGTCATGGTTGACCATAGTGTCCATATTTAAGCATGGGTATGGTCGACCATGTCAACCATACCCAGGAAATTCATTTCCAGAAAAATTTATTGTGAATAAATGAAATAAATATTCAAAAAATAAAATATTATACAAAAACATATTTTCTAAAGCTATATTTTTTTAATGTTTACTTTTGAATACAATAATTTAAATATTTTTAAAAAAATAATATTTACAAAAGAAAAATACAAAAATACTTATTCATTTGTTTAGTATAGAAAATAAATTTATTTTTACTTTTTTTCCCATATTATTTTATCACACTATTATACATGACTATACAAATTTAAAAAATAATCTTGTTTCCATTTGATTTTAATACTACTACTACTAATAATAAGAATAATATTATTTCTATTATTAGTATTATTATTAGTAGTAGTATTAAAGATACAATTTAATAATTTTAATATAACCATAATCACATAATCATAGGTGTAATAATAATCATCATCATCATTTTTATACTAATTTTTATTATTGTAATAAAATAAAAATATTAATAATAATACTAATTATATTTTTTATTATTATTATTTTTATCATTATTATTATTATTAAAATATTACTACTAATAATATTACTATTTATTATTATTTGTTTTATTTGTCTTATTATTATTCTTATTATTAAAAAACAATTTAAAATTTTTAAGGATACCATAATCAATAATTAGTTTTGTTTGTTTTATTATTATTCTTATTATTAAAAAACAATTTAACAATTTTAAGGGTACCATAATCACATAATCATAGGTGTAATAATACTAATACTAATACTAATAATACTAATAATAATAATAATATTATTATTATTATTATTATCATTATTAATATTAAAAATGTTAATATTAGTAATAATAATTACATGATTCAATATTTAATTTTTAAATAATAATAATAATTAGAATAACAATATTAGTACTATTATTTTCTTGCTCAAAAGCGGTCGGTAACTAGCACAACAACATAAAATGTTGTTGGTGTATGTCGATCGGCGTCATTTCCCTTTCTCATCTTTTAAATGACGTCGATAGGCATACACCAACAACATTTTACGTTGTTGTGCTAGTCTTATAAATATCAACACCATTTCTCACCATAAAGGTTTGGCACTTCGATATTTCTAAATGCTTTTAATGATTTAGGATTAAAACAAAGAACTCAGGTCTAGAGTCTAAGATAGCAACCCTATCTAATAACTTCCATATCTTTCTATCACCTTTTGGTATCACATTAAAGCCACGAATTCTCGAAGGAGAATTACTATCTTCAAGTTAGATGAGTGCCATGAGGACGTAAGGCTTTATGACTTTGGTTCCGACTTGTAATTCTATCACCTATAATATGTATAATGCACTCCTTATGTAATAAAGACTTAACTTTGATGGAGCAAAAAATGCAATGTCCGTGCATTTGAGTGAAGAGAAATCACTAAAATCATGTGCATGTACCTTTAACTTAGCCAATGCTTGTCATAATTAGACCTCCACGAGCGTACGTATTTTCTATATATGTATTTTTGCATTATTGATTTTCATAATGCGAGCTAGTTATTTAGACCTTGGATTAAGATGCACCTTATGCTGTCACCTAGGTATTAGATTGAGAAAACATGCTTCTCTCTTTCATGAGAATATGGCTTGATATTCTTTGGACATCTAACTATTCATGGTATTTGATAGTGTTTTTTTAAGTCTATTTATAAAAAATTGGAGATGACGCTATTTAATATATACATATATTTCATGAGAATATGGCTTGATATTCTTTGGTTATCTAACTATTCATGGTATTTGATAATGTTTATTTTAAGTTTATTTAGAGAAATTGGAGATGCCACTATATATCTAATTTGAGTAGAGAAAGTTAAGTAGGTAAAGCTTCTCGTTTTCATTGCTTGCCTTTCAAGCAATGCCTATGTCCGTTGATACTTGTAAACAACGTGACTACATTAACATCTTCACCTATTTTGGAATTGTAATATTGCTAATAAATATTAAAATTTGTATGTAATATTGCTAATAAATATTAAAATGTGTAATATATAATATTTTTAATTAAATATACAACAAAATATATAACATTTAGATATAGTTAAACATATTTTTTTTCCAAGGAAAAAAGTCGCTTTATTCTCACTGAATAAACATGAATTGCCCTTTCGAGGCTTACATAAAAAGTCCTAAACCGTCGCTCACTTGCCATCAAAGGCATTCATATCTTGCCATACAGCATACATAAATCGCCTAATCAAGTCATATACTTGCCCAACTGGTTCAAAATTTTCCCTATCGAGCACCATCACGAAGTATCCAATAAGGTGTAGGATAATAACCTTACATATTAATTGACCAAAATATTTTCTGCACATTCCTTTAGCTCTATTAACCCTGGAGGTAGCGGTAGTGCCTCTTTTGACAATTTGTCTGCATCAGTATTTAATTCTCTGTAGATGTGTTGAAATGTTACTGTCTCAAAATTTTGGATTTGATCTCTAATTGCTCTCAACAAGTGCTGAAGACGAGGTGCATTTATCTGCAACTGTCAATTTTCCCAATCAATGGTCATTTTATAGTCACCAAAAAGCTGAAGTTTTCGAACATGGTTTTCTGTTGCTATTCGAAGGACTGCCCATAAAGCTAATAATTTTGCCTTGTTGTTTGTTCCTTGTCCTATGGCAAAGGTAACCTCTTTCTTTGTTGTTTCACTCAGGAAAAGAATTCCTCCAGCTTCTCCCAAGGGAGATTCCCCTTGGCTTGCTCCATCAAAGTAATCCTAAGGAGTGTTTTTGTCTATGGTTGGCGGTTTGACCACTCCCCTTGGCTTTTGTTTTCATGTTGTTTGATGTTCCATTAATTTCTGCAAGAGGACATTGACTGTTAAATATGGGGAAATCCATATGTTTTTGAAAATTGCTCTATTTCTTGTTTCCCAAATTGTGAAAGCGAAAAGGGCTGGAAACGCTTCATGTTGACATACCCTTTCATTGTTCCACCAGTTCTTCACTCTATGTTCTAACTAATCCTTAGTTGAAAGCGTGGTTGGGTCCATCTTGTTTATTACTTGATTCCATACTATACCTGCATATGTGCAATGAAAAAATAGAGGAGCAGTGGATTCACTCTCAACTCTACACAAACTACACATACCAGGCCCGTGAAACCCACGTTTTAGCATTAATTCCCAGGTTAGTATTTTATTGTTTAATGCCAACCATAGTGTTATTATTGCTTTTAACGGGGCATTTATTTTCCATATTCTCTCATGATTCTCTCCCACCACCAATAGTTTGTTGTCACATACTATGTTTGCAAGGTTGCTTCGTATCCTAATTTTGCAGAGAACTTCCCATCCTTGGTGTTCCAGGTCCATTTTAATCTATTTGGTTCCTCATCTAAGTGGCTAAAATTGGCTCTGAGTTGTTTGATATAAGAGTTCCATATAGGTACATCCAATTCATGGAGTTCCAGGTCCTGTGCAGACTTCCAAACCGTGCCTCTCTAACTTCAATCTGTGTATACACTTGCATCTGATAGAACAAAAATTCCTTTCTCCTTTAATTTTGTGATGAGAGAGTATGTTAATTTGTAACTATCTCTGGAGCCTACCCAAGGGTCCTTTCCTATTCTAATTTTTCTTATGATTCCTACCTGCCATGCAACCCAATTTCCCACAAGTGGGAAGGCTACCACGAAGGCCTTCCAACACAAAGACTCTCCTTTAAAAATTTTTGTTGGTTGCCAAAACCATTCTTCTATGGGAGCATTTGGACAATATTTTTCTCTCATGGTTCTTCCCCATAACGTATCCGAGTTTTCCACTAACCTCCATAGATATTTAGCTGCCAATGCTTTGCAAAAAAGGTTTGGGCTCTTTCTACCCCACCCACCTCTGGATTTGGGAAGCACTATCTCCATCCACTTGACTAAAGGAATGCCTTCTTTTTTGTGCTCGTTGTCCATAAAAAGGAAAAACATTTTCTTTTGATCCTTGCTAATAAGCCCTTCAGAATGTAGGAAATTGAGGCCCAGTATACTAGGATACTTTGTAACACAGCTTTTAGCAGTACCAACCGACCCCCTCTTGATAGAAAGTGTTTTTTCCACATTGCTATTCTACTCTCTATTTTTTTATAGAGCCACATCCAGTGTTGAGTTGTGTATGCATTGGGTTTTAACTGAAACCCTAGGTATTTGAAACCTTCTTCCAATGGTGAATTGGAGACTGGAATGATCTCTTTTGCCTGTGTTATGACCTCCTCATCCATATTGTTATGTAGTATTTGATTTTTCCAAATTTATCTCCATTCCTATAGCCAATTGATAACTTTTAAGAACCTTGATCAGATTTTGAATATTGTTGAATGTTCCAATCTCAAACATAAGCACATCATCAACAAATAAGACATGCGATAGCTCAATTTGGTTGGCAAGTTTTACTCCTTTTATGAGTCTTAGCTCTCTTTCTTTGTGCAGTAATCTACTCCGAGCTTCTGCTATCAACAGAAACAAGAATGGGGACATAGGACATCCTTGTCTCAGTCCTCTAAAAGGCCTAAAGAAATTGGAGGGGGATCCATTTATCAGAACTGCAAAAGAGGCTGACTGAATACATCCTAAAATCCATTCCACCATCTCTATCGGCATTCCTATATGTATCAATAGCAGATGAATGAATGTCTAGTTTACCCTGTCATAGGCTTTTGAAAGGTCTATTTTTAGTGCAAAAGCCGACTGCTTTTCTTTCTTGATTGAATGTAAAGCTTCCCGGGATAGTGACATTGCGTCATGAATCTGCCTATTGAACAAGAAACCAAATTGTTCTTCTGTTATAAATTGACTCATGATAGGCTTTAGTCTTTGAGCAATGATCTTTGTAAAGATTTTCTAAACCATATTGCAGCAGGATATAGATCTAAAGTCTTCAAAGGTCTACCCTTTTTGTTTTTTTGGAATTAGGGTTATGAATTTAGAATTCATGGCCCCTAAAACTTTTCTTGTCCTTTGAGATTCCCTTACCACCATCAGTAGGTCGTTTTTTAATAGATCATAAAAACCTAGGAAAAATTCCAGAGTAAAACCATCTGGCCTTGATCTCTTTCCTCTTTGAAAGGAGGAAATAATTGTGTTGAGCTCTTCCTCCATCACCTCCTCCATCAAATCTTGCTTCATCTCCTCTGTTATCAGCCTAGGGAAGAGGTTTAGAACCTCTAAAATTTCACTGATAGGGCATCTTGGTGGAGCTGTGAATCTTTTCTGGAAGTGTTCTTCTGCAGCTTTTTCCTTTTACTTGAACAACTTGGCTTTCCCTCCTGCCTCATCCTTAATTTCCAAGATGGTATTGATAATTTTTCTGTGTGAGGCAAACCTATGGAAGTATTTTGTGTTTTTATCTCCAACTTCCAACCATAGGGCTATGCTCTTTAGTCTAATGATTTTTCCTCCTATTCTAATAGAAGACTGCATCTTTTTTCTGCCAATTTTATCTTATCAAGTTCAGCTGTAGTGTAAACCCCTATGTGATTAGCACTATGAAAATTTTGAATTTCTTGTTCTACTTCCTTCAACTCCTTCTGATCTAAGTTTTTTTTGTTTGTTTACCCACTCTCTGGACCATTTTTTTATTCTAGATAAGTTCTCCATCATCTAAAACATACACCCTTCTGTTGATTGTACTTCAACCAGTTTCCAGCTCTTCTTCACCAATTCTCTATAATCCTCAAAATCTAGCCAATTTGGATTAAACTTGAATGGTGGAGGGGTTTTTTCTTCTGTCCTTGTGATTGTCAGAGAGATTGGTCTATGGTTTGACAAACCACTAGTTTCCACCTCCGTCTTAAATGCCAACCCATCTTGTAGTAGGCCTTCTGAAAGTAGAAATCTATCCAACCGTTTAGAGATAGCTTGATCTCCCCCTCTATTATTTCTCCAAGTAGGTTCAAGACAAATTGGTTGGAGATCTAATAAACTCTTCTGATCAAACAAACCAATGAAGTATGTTGATAACGCATCTAACCTTTCATTTTTTCCCCAAACTTCTCCTGAAGTCAAGGTTAGGTTCAAATCCCCTACCAGTATCAAGTTCTCATGATCCAAGGCTCCAATTTCTCTTAAGGTTTCCCAGAAGCTCCTTCTGTCATAAAACGGGCCGTAAATATTCATAAGGTAAAAAAAAATCCCCGTTTCAGGATCTTCTAACTCTGTTCCTATTGCATCCTTAAAGAATGCCTTATTATGGCACATTATTTCCAGACTCCAAGCTGTTACCATCCCTCTTGAATGCCCTTATGCGTCTAAAGTTTCCATCTACCAATCCCTCAAACAGGTCTTTAGCACTTGTCTAGCTTTCCCCCCTTCCAACATTGTCTCTTGTAATGCTACTACTTTTGGCTTTTTTAGATCTATCAACCTACGGAGGCCTGCTAATTTGGGATCCCCTCCTAACCCCCTCACATTGTAGGATAAAATTAGCATTATGTAACCCTACCTGGGGCTTTTCTCACTCTAAGCGCCCTTCCAATTGTGGTTTGTTTCCCTTCCAGGATTTCCTTCATTGCATTCATTTGTTCTTTGTTTAAAAATGATCTTCTTCCTGCTCCTGTTTTTGGACAATGACTAAGGGCTAAACCTCCCGTAGAACTTAGTTGGTTTTCCTTCCCTCTTATGGGTCTCAGGTCGTATCTTCTACTATTTTCCGACAGAACCTGTTCCATCCTTTTGGATTTCACCTCTTCCTTTATACAGTTCTCCAATGAGTTCTATTTCATGTCACAAGGCCCCAACACTTTTCTATTCAACAACTCTATCGAGTTGTCATTGACTTTGTCGTTTTCTAAAACAACAATCTATGTAACTGAAATTTCTGAATTTAAAAGAGTGTTAGCTTTATTACCTTTTGATGGTGACACGTGGTTGGAGTCTTCACCACCTTTCTGCACGTCCTGAGTTGCATGAGTTTCCATTGCCACATTCGCATCCTCCTTTGATCTACAAGGAACTTCATCCTGCATCGTTTCCATCTTTGTTTCATTTTTCCTTTTCTCAGAAACTGATTGCTCCTGTAACTTTGTGGTATTACAATTTTTTCTATTGTATGTCTTTTTTATCCATACCTATTAGAATAGTAGAGTCAAGGTAAACTAGTTAACATATCTAAGCAACCAACAACATATCATAAAAGATAAGATAAGGAAAAGAAAAGGACAAGAGAACACCGATATACATGGTTCACCCTAATGGGTTACATCCATGGTAATGTAGTCTTCTATTATCGCCAGAATGTCTTCTCCAATCTTACAAGAGAGCAAAGCACAAATACCCCAAAGAATATAGATGATGTACAACAATGTCACAATAGTACCACTACTACATCAAGATTACATTATGTGTAGAGACTCACTTGACCCTATTATATACTAAGAGATGGGGAGGAATTACTCTCACATATTGCATGTGGGATAATATAGTTCTCCAAAATAACATCTCTTAATACAATACCATGGACAAATACTCTACACAAGTAAATACAACACCATATAACTATGTGTTAAATGTATTACTCTTTTACATAAGATTGTAGACAACTTCCGCCATAATACAGGCATTATTAACTTTCAAGGAATATAATATATTCCAACACTCCCCCTTAATAATGGCTGGGAGAAGGGCCCGCACTAACACTAAGGAATGAAGGAGTCATTACTGCTCCCCCTTGATGACAACTTCTAGAAGAACAAAAGATGCAAATAAGAAGAACACTTCGGCTGATGGAATTTGACGATGAACAACCACTTCTCACTTAATCATGAAAGTGCACACGAACCAGGTTGTACAATGAAAGACCCAACAATAAAATGCCGAGAACATGTGACGGAATCCAATCGCAAGATGCCTAGATCACCACAAGAATCATCACAACCATACATGATAGCTGAAGAACTATGATATAACATCCACACCAGTGTATAGATACCTTCTGATGGCCGATACAATAGAACGTGTGGCTAAGAACACCACAACAGTGTACAAAAAAAAACCCAGATGACCAATACACATGCGGATATCAGTCATTCTTCCAATCAAGGTGTAATATAAATATCTGTAGAAGACCTCAAACATCGAAGAAACAGGACACCAATGGTCTATACATAAAAAATGATATCATACATATGAACATCATGACTTTAATAGTAGAAGATGGTGCTTCATTATTCCTGGAATGAGGTGGAAGCCTAAACATAGAACTTATCTACACAATCTTTCAAGATTAAAGCATATAAAGATGATAAAACAAAATTGCTCATACAGAAATGAAAATGCTTATATACCAAAGGTTAGCAAACATCATATAAAGGAATGGCAACATAATATGATCAAATAAAAGATTAACTTTCTCATTAAGGAAAATGAAGTTACTTTTACACATTAAGTGTCAGCCACAACATATATAAATAGTGAGCCAAAGATTTCACTTAAATATATGAAAATTTAGTCATCAATCAACTAACTTAAGCATATGTGCATTTCTTATTAGTATGATGTTAATATGCAAGAGATGAATGCCCTGAAAATGTCAATGCTTCCATATAGGAATGTTAGAGACAAGTAGGAACAAGATAACCTCTGCAATCATAAGAAGTAAAGCAAGAAGCATCACCAGTCATTTGTTTAGATGCATCAAAATCCATTATCCATTCCACGTTAGAAGAAGAATTATTAGGAAAAACAACAGACGCACATAAAGCTACTTGAGAGTCATGGGAAGTTTTCTTTTTAGCTTTAGCCATTAAACGTTTTGCTTTAAAACAATTCTTCTCGGGATGGTTAGTTTTACCACAATGTTTACAATGATCATATACTTTCTTTTGTTTACTATTTCCATTAGAAGCATGAGAAGCATGTCCAGAATTAGTATTAGAAGGATTAGAACCTTTAGAATTATTAAAACTTTTCTTATGATGCTTATTAAGTGTAGTTAGAGCTTTATTAGGTGTGAGTTCTCCTGAAACAATTAACCTTTCTTACTCATTGATAAATCCTTTACAAAAATCATCAAAAGTTTGCTTCGTAGGGTGAAAACGTGAAGTTGGGTAACACTTCCATGAGAATCGAGTGCCCAAGAAACATAGCAGACGTTATATTTATTCGGTCGAATAATGGTTTTATTCGGCAAAATAACTATAGTTATTCGGCTGAATAATGGATAATTTATTCAGCCGAATAACTTTTAACAGTGAACCGTTTAATTTGACAGAATGCATAGTCGGCCGGTAATTTTTACCGGCATGTCAATGTGTATTCGGCCGAACAATTATTTGGCCAAATAATTGTTCGGACAAATAAGTGTTTGGCCGAAGAATGGTTCGGCCGAACAATTATTTGGCCCAATAATTGTTCGGCATAAAAGGTCGACTGCGGCCTCATTTTCACTGTTTCTGCCTGCAGTTGATGGTTTCCGCCTGCATGTCGTGGCACCATGTTGTGCTTGTTCCGCCACCCTGTCGTGCTTGTTCTGCCACCTGTCCCGCCACCAGATTTGTCTCCTGTCGTCCCCGCCGCTGCCTGTAGTCTCGCCTTTTTTACATTGATGTGAACGTCTGCCACCTTGCCACCTGTTTGACACTCTCTCGGCGTGGAGGTCTATTCGTGGAGGTCTAATCATGGAGGTCTGTTCGACGTGGAGGTGTGTTCGTGTTCTGTTCGTGCTCTGCTCTCTTTTTTCAGGCATTCAGGTATTTTGTTTGCAATTTTTTTTATAATTTGAACGTTGAACAAGTGATTCATGGCTTGTTGTAACTAATGGTTTAAATTTCTTTTTCATTGTAGTTTTCTTTTATTGTATAGTTTCTTTTTATCTTAAAGTTTGCATATGTTAATTAGTAGTGTAGAGTTCTTTTAATTTTAATCCTAGTTCATAGGTATTATGAGTTAATGAACTCTGTCCAAATGGACAGAGTTGATTAACTCAGTCCAAGGACAGAGTTGATGAACTTTGTCCAAATGGATAGAGTTGAAAAAAAATATTATGACACAAAATTCCAATTATTATTGCAATTATTACCAAAATTGAGGTTAGGATCATTCCCATTAATTTTTGTCATAAAAGAATTAGAAATAACCTGTATAATGCTTATTAGTTATAGTTTATACTTATCATTATATTAGGATATTGTAGTTTTTTTTTAATTTTAATTTTATTTCATATGTATTATGAGGAAGATGTTCATTCATGAACTCTGTCCATGCAAAGTTCATCAACTCTGTCCCTGGTCACTTTACTTAGCATAAGGGATTTTAGTTGTTTTTATATAAATCGTAAACAAAAAATTATTATTACACATAAAATACAAAATATTACTGATTACTGATTGTTTGAAATATGTATTTCTAATATAAAATACCAAATATTACAAATAACAATTATTATTACACTGATGTTAGTATCATTCTCATTAATATATGTCATAAAACAATCCCAAATAATTTGTATAATGATTATTAGTTACAGTTTATACTTACCATGTTATATTAGGATATTGTACTGATTGATCTAATTTTTAAGCCTATAAATAGCCAAAAATCAACTCTGCAATCATAAAAGTAAGATCTGTTTGTGGTTAAGCTTTAACATATACAAAGGGTTATAGAAATAATATATATAAAGTAAACTACTCAGTACCTAAGCCCTAAGTTGAACTGATTACAACCTGTATTAATATGAAGTAATATGCAAACACTGATGATTACACTTTTCATAATATAACTTTATGTACATTGTTGGCAGGTATTGTTCGTCTTTTCGGTGGTTGGTTTGTTTTCTTTCCTTCATTGTTCGAGTTTATTTGTAGATATTGGTAGCAGTGTCATTTATATAAAGAAGGGTCATTTATCTTTATTTGTAGATATGGGTCACAGAGTATTTGAAGTTATAGATATGATTGATCAAATCTATAACTCCAATTGCTCCACAACTGATATCTACACATCTACACATAAAATTTAGAGGAAGCAGAAGTAGTAATGTTTTTACTTGTTTCTTCTTCAAGGTATGCACTATTACCCAAATTTATCATTCGATAGTTAATGTTTGGAATGTTAAGAATCAATCTGGGGAATTTTTTATGATTTTATGGAATAATGATAATATTTGTAGATATAATTTATGTATTAGTTTAGGATTTAAATTAAGATTTATGTTTATGAATTGATTCTTTGACATAAAGAAATGTAACTTTTACTTAATATTTGACAAAATTGGTTTCATTCATTTAAAAAATCAAAAACATATAAAAAACACAAAGACTGACACATTATTTTCTCATACACCCAACAATAAATTAGCTATATTCATTTTATGAACTATTAGATAATATTAGGGACATCTAGGTCCTTATTAAAAACTTAGTTTTTTTAGTAGCTAGGTCTTTGAGGCATTAACATGTAGAATTTGAATATGTCATGAGTTGATATATTAGATCATATCAAGGACATCTAGGTCCTTATTAAAAACTTAGTTTTCTTAGTAGCTAGGTCTTTGAAGTTGTAGAATTAACATGTAGAATTTAAATATGTTATAGGTTGATATTTGTGTAAATTTGTAGATATCATATCAAATGGAAATATATAATAAATTAGCTATATTCATTTTAAGAACTATTAGATATAGTTAATAAATTAGTTATGTTCATTTTAAGAACTATTAGATAATATTAGGGACATCTAGTTTCTTATTAAAATCATAGTTTTTTTAGTAGTTAAGTCTTTGAAGTTGATAAATTAACATGTAGAATTTGAATATGTGATGAGTTGATATTTGTGTAAACTTGTAGAATTTGAAATGGAAAGAGAGAAGTCTTTGAGACAGAAACGTAGGAGGTCATCGCATTCTTCGGGAGTTGGTGTCCCAAATGAAAATCGAAGATTGTCGACTTCACATCGGGATTCAAGCTTATTGTATAGTTCACATTCATTTGATCATCGACGTGGCGATAGTGATAGAGATGATTCTCCTTTATCTTCTATGGGTGAACGTGGATCTTGAGCTTCTATACGGGGGACAAGTGTGGATGCAGAGCAAGGTTCGAAAGAGGCTCGTCATCCTACACAGGGTGGGAAAGGTCAATCTAGGACGCAATATGTTCAACTAGCTGAGGGTTGTACACCCATTTCGACCTATCCATCAGATCTAATTGAGGAGCTTCCATGGGAAAGTGGTCTTCAACAAACGACCCTTGAAAATTGTAGGGCTCACTATGATGCTACAAAACTATCTTTCTAGTTTGGATCTCGCTACAGAGAACAAACAAAGTATAGAGATGGTTTTGCAATCATTGCAAAAATTCATTGAGGTATATGAAGATCTTGGACCAATAATAGACAGTTTTGTTGCCTTGATGCAGAAAAGAAAGGCACAGGTGATGGGTCCAGACAAGTGGGTTGTTGTGAAGGAGAGAGTGACTAGAAAACAGGCCAACTCAATGTTTAACTTCAAATAGGGCCTAAAGCATAAAGCATTGAAAGTGCAATATTTTAAGCACCTTGAACTTGCACATTTTTTATATGATAGGTTCCTTGCAGCCTATGGTCGGTTGCCATGGAATGATGAGGTTCCTAATTATTTTTCTAGGTTTTTTTATGCCGAATTATTTTTAGGAATGAAGCCAGACTATAATGATATTCATTCTGAGTTTTATGGAGTTGGAAAGGGGAGGATATACAATCGAAAAGGTGCTCTTAGAGATCTCAGTACTCTTCAACCTACACCTCAGATATCTCATCCACCTAGGCTTTTGACTTACAAATCATAGATGGAGCCCACATCACAAGTTGGGACAACTGCAAGGCATAATGTTGTCGAAGGTTTGACTTCGACATTTGTAGGAGTTGATGTTGGATTGAGTCGAGAGAGGGCTCGAGCCACTATTTGGCAAGATTTTGTTTACAAAACAAATGATAAGTTAGATTGCATGGGCATTGAAGATATAAAGGCCTATGCCAAGGTTTGTCGTGATATAGCTTCGGATAGAATATCCAATGACACATCAAGTATAGGAGAGGTTTGTGTACTTTCAATCTATTAAATTTTTTTTTTTAATTGAACTTTTTGTTACATTATATCTATGTATGATAAATTGTTTTTTGACGTATAGTAATAAATATGTTATGTAAATGTTTATTGGTTTCAGTTTTCTTGACTGTTAAATGAACATAATTTTAGAGTCTCCAACTAGTCAAAATGATGGAAATGTAGAAGAGCATTTTGGAGAGGTATATTTAATAATTACATATTTATATTAATGTTTAAAAGATATTTTATTTTTTGTTTTTAAATTTAACTATGTATATTATTGTTAATTTGACTTATACATGCAGGTTTCATTAGATTAGAACTTTTTAGATGATTTTCCATCTATTGTGAGCTGATGATTTTATTTTTTTTGTTTCGGTTTTAAGTTAATTGCTAATGCTTTTTTTTTCTTTTACTATGATTTATTTATTAACAAAATTTAAATTTTAAGGGAAGAGAACATATTGAAATTGGTGGTGAAGATATAGGTTCTCTGATGGATGTGGATATTGGAACTGAGGTACTTTTGTTCATAATTGAATTGTTCTTGAATTGTTCTCTGATATATAAGTTTAAATAGTTTAAATAATTTTTAACATTTATAAATTGCTTTTATATATGTTGAAGCTTGGGTCTCTTCAATCTTTTTGAGGAAAAGGGAAGACTCCATTAGAGGATAGTGGTGGAATTGTAAGTTTAATATTTTATTTTTTTGAATTTAGTTTAAAATAGTTTAAATAGTTTGTAAGATTTATAAACTATTTTTATACATGTTCCAACTTGAGTCTCCCTACCTTTTAGAGGCAAAGGGAAGAGTCCATTGGATGATAGATAATTTGAGGTAATTTTGTTAATAATTGTATTGTTCTTCTATATATTAGTTTAATGTTTTAATTTTTTTATTTTAGTTTAAAATTGTTTAAATAATTTATGATATTCATAATCTATTTTTATACATGTTGCAAATTGTTATGAGTCCAAGGGAATACCCTAGTGGAGGATAGTGGTGGACTTCTATTTAGAGAATTATTTATATTGTTCTTTTTTTTGTTATATATATATATTGTAGTTGATCCGGACATCGAGGAGCTTAATTTTTTGATTCTACACGTGTTGATGATTGTTTTTTTGGATTATATACATGTACTTTGAACTCACATGTTCATGACTGTTTTTATTATTATATACATGTACATTGAACTCACATGTTCATGATTGTTTTTTTGTATTATATACATACATACATTGATCTTAGATATTGTTTTTTGGATTATATACGTGTATATGTAAAGGTTAGAAATGTTAGGAAGTTTTGATAGGCGCAATCCAATGTTACCGAATCAATATGCGAGGAATATTAATGTTAAGAATGGATATGGGGAATGTTAATGTTAAGAATGAACATGGGTAATGTTAGGAGTGAATGTGGGAATGGGGAATGTTAATGTTAGGAATGAATGTTAGAAAATGTTAGGAAGTTTTGATAGGTGAAAATATATGAATGTTAGGAAATGTTAGGAAGTTTAAATAGGTGCAAATATATGAATGTATGTATTAGTATATTTATGTATGTTTGTAGATGTAACATATTTTTGGTGTTGAGAAGTTGTGAATTTTAGGAATGTTAGGAATGTTAGGAAATTTTGATAGGTGCAATTTAATGTTAAGAATCAACATGGGGAATGTTAGGAATCAATGTCAAGGGAATGTTAGAAATGAATGTTAGGAAAATGTTTGGAATGATAGAAAGTTTTGATGGGTGCAAATATACATGAATGTTAGGAAAGGAACTAGGAAGTTTTGATAGGTGTGAATATACGAATGTTAGGAATGAATGTTAAGAATCAATGTTAGGAAATGTTAAGAAGTTTAGATAGGCGCAAATATATGAATGTATGTTTTAGTAAATTTATGTATGTTTGTAGATGTAACATATTTTTAGTGTTGAGAAGTTGAGAATTTTAGGAATGTTAGGAATATTAGGAAGTTTTGATAGGTGCAATCTAATGTTAAGAATCAATGTGGGGAATGTTAGGAATCAATGTCCATGGAATGTTAGAAATGAATGTTAGAAAAATATTTGGAATGTTAGGAAGTTTTGATGGGTGCAAATATACATGAATGTTAGGAAAGGACCTAAGAAGTTTTAATAGGTGCAAATATACATGAATGTTAGGAAAAGAACTACAAAGTTTTGATAGGTGAAAATATATGAATATTAGGAATGAATGTTAAGAATGAATGTTAGGAAATGTTAGAAAGTTTAGGTAGGTGCAAATATATGAATGTATGTATTAGTAAATTTATGTATGTTTGTAGATGTAACATATTTTTAGTGTTGAGAATTTGAGAATTTTAGGAATGTTAGGAATGTCAGGAAGTTTTGATAGATGCAATCTAATGTTAAGAATCAATGTGGGGAATGTTATAAATGAATGTTAGGAAATGTTAGTAATGTTAGGAAGTTTTGATAGGCATAAATATATGAATGTATGAATGAATGTTAGGAAATGTTAGGAATGTTAGGAAGTTTTGATACGAATATTTTTTATTACTAAAGTAAAATGAGCAACTTGATTCTGAATTCTAATAAATTATAGCTCAATCCATAAATTATTTAAGGTAACATTAGTAACTTGATTTTGAATTCTAATATTTTTTTATTATTAAGGTAATATTAGCAACTTGATTCTGAATTTTAATAAATTAAAGTTCAATGACTTCTAAGGTAATATTAAAATGACTTCTAATAAGGTAACATACTAAATGACTAAGTACAAAATTATTCTGAATTCTAAAACATCAATCCATCTTTGAGCATGATGGCCAATCTTAACATAAAACAAGAAATGATATAGTTAAAAACATCACAATGGAATGTCGTCCTCAATTATCCGTTCATGGTCATATTTGGACAGTTTCCATTTTTTATTTTTTAAGTTTTTTTTCGATGGAACTTATACCAATTTTATTCGAGATGCACATACTAAATGACTATACTGACAACATATAACATCAAGTTCATAATCCTAAAAGTAGACATAATTTTCAGTCATACGGGTTTGCTGCAAAAAATAGCCTTTTAAAATGATGGATCCTCTCTCGTATGTAAATCCGTTGTCATTGTAGTCCTCCAATAACTTCATTTTTCCTTCAGTGCATCGTATCAAATAACATTTTACATTTTCATTGTTGTCTAAAGGTACAATCACAATAGAAACATCTCCTATGAAAATTACAATTGGCGTTGAAGTTTTTAAGTGAATTAAATTGACTATATAAATATAAGGTGATGGACAACATTGAAGAATAAAAAACATCATTACCTTCTCTAACAAGATCTGAAATTCTATCTCGATCAGAAAATATTTTTATTTCTTCTTATTCTAATTCTTCTATGCTTGCTAGTGGCATTTTCCCTTTTGAATTAATCTCTGTGTGTTTCCAATGTTTTACGTAGTTGTTCGTTATGTTTTCGCAAACTTCTGTAGATTCAACATTTTCAGTGAAAATATGACAAAAACATGATTGCTTTCTACTGTCAAATGCAAACACATTTTGGAAGGATTTTGTTTGAATAGAGTGAAGTTCTCTAGTCCCACGTATGGTGCTAGCCTCACATGGTATTAATTTATCTATATCTTGGACCCCAACAAGCCAAAAAAACCTACACAATAAATGATAAATCACAAATGACAACTTTTAATGTTAGTGTACAAATACTTCAATGTTAGTACATACATTTTTTAAAATTAACAATTAATATAAATTAAAAAAATAATGTACATACCTGCGCACATCTTTTGATTGTTGACTACAATCATGGTTTAGATTTGATTTACACCATTGGACAACCTCTGCAGCTGAATGGAATCATCTAGAAGAATGGTTCATTTTCCATCTTCGAAGTGCTCTTTTTACGCATGCTCCTGCACCATCTTGTTCACCTTTTCCATGTCCGGTTTCAAAGAAATTCCAACGATGTTTAATGTTCATTGCTTTATGAAGTCGACATAACAAAAAAAATGATCATGAAGATTTAAATTGTCCTGCACATCCATCCGACCATATCCAATGTTCATTGAATTTAACTTTACGACTTTTTAGTGAATCATAGAATTTTTTTTTCAATACAATGTTGAACAAAATGTGTATCATGTGTACGATCATCGCTGATATAAAGTGATATTATTTAATCACATATCGATTGGCACACGTGCTTTTAATGACATCAACATCTTGTTGATAATGTCTATATATAACATGGACAAATATCGAAACTTGGTCAGAATGATAGTATTCACTTTGAATCTCCTTTTGTGCAGCAAATGTGTAATTTTTTGAAAAATCAACCACAGACAAAATTGTTTCAGCTGGAAAAATTTCACGGGAATGTTTGAATTGCAGGTCTTGCCATCATTCTCTATGTGAATGCTTGGTGTATTTATAAATTTCACTTTCAAATTTCTTGAGAAAATCTGTCACACATATTTTATCTTCTTGCAATTCAATTCTTTTGGAATGTGCATCACTAGAAATTGTAGAATAATCGTTGTATTCATATCTTCTCCAATCAACGGTTACATTTGAAAATGACTGATCATTATCGATAGGGTATTTATTGTGGAATAAAACAAGATTTCCACAACCATGGCAATGTTTTCCATTGACACATTTCTTATTATAAATTACTTCATTGTGATTTCTCTCACATAGAGTTTGAGATATGAATTCATGTACTATAGGCGGAGGTGTTGAATTTGTCCAAAACATTTTACCAAATTGAAGAAAAGTGTCATAATATAATTGAAACTGCACATGATAACAAAAACAACATGTGTCACGTATAGTAATAGGTCTAACATACCATGGTTTTTGTTGCACAAATGTAGTGATCGACATATTAATTCCACGATGATCCTCCTTGAATTTATTGAACAATTGTACCTGTGTCATTTTCATTATATGTTTTGGACGGCTTTCATATACATTTTGTGATACTCTTTTTCGTATCACGTCCCTTGAATTTGGTGAAACTCAAGCATGTTCCAACCAATATTTATGTACAATATCATTAACACCTTCTCCCATTCTATCTTTGTAAGGTTGTCTACAAATAATTGCCCAACAAGCAAGTTCATCATTTTCATCTATTTGCATTCTGAATTTGCTATGCTTGTATAATTTCTTTCTTGAGGTTCCAATTGCTTGTGCTAGTTGTGTTGTCAAACGTTTTTGTCTAGTACTAGCTGAAACAATTGCTGTTTGAATTGCTCTACGTGCAGCACTGGTATCTTTCTTTCTGGATTTTTCAAATTTTTTTATTGCATCACCTATATTTTCTATCACATTATGTTTCAGTTTCAACTCTTTTGTCGCCTTGTGGATACCTAATAATGACGTAGCACCTTCTAACTTTTTGGACACCAATAAACATCTCAAAATTTGCGCTTGTCCTGCTATTGAACAATCCTTGAGAATATCATCATAAATTTTTGTAGCACGATATCGTGCAACATGTATGGGTAATTTTTCTCCATATTTATCACAATCAATGTATTCTAACATTTCATCATCAATGGTAAAAGTACCTATACATCAAGTTAAATTTAATTTAACATATGTCCAAAAATACAATTCACTATAAAAAATGAATTTCGAAAATACATGATATATACATACCAAGTCCAATCTCTAGATCTTGATTTTGATCTTCAATATTGACTTCATCAACATTAACATGTAAATCACTTTATACATCTTCAACAATGGTCTCTTCAACTTCCATTTGTTCTTCTTGTAGCCTGTTTTCAATTTCCATTTCATTGACAGTGTCATGTAAATCTGTTCTTATATCTTCAATTCTCTCTTTCGTTTCTGCAACCCTTGCTCTTTTGGCTCTATTTTTGATTTTTTGTTTTTCCCTATTAGTATCGTCAACACGTTTACGATCATTTTTTTAATGGTTTCTTTTATTGCCCATGATTGTTTAATCTCCTTTTGAAAAACCCTTGGAAAAAAATAAGAACACCTTGTAAAGAAATCTTCTTTGTAAAACAATTGGAAAAAAAAACTCATTTGCAAAAATACTTTCAAAAAAACTCTTTGGAAAAACCCATTGCAAAGAACCTACTTTGCAAAAATACCTTGAAAAAAAAACTTATAGAATAATTGTTGTATTCATATCTTCTCCAATCAATGGTTACATTTGAAAGCGACTAATCATTATCGATAGGGTATTTATTGTGGAAAAAAATAAGATTTCCACAACCATGACAATGTTTTCCATTGACACATTTCTTATTATAAAATAGTTCATTGTGATTTCTCTCACATAGAGTTTGAGATATGAATTCATGTATTGTGGGCGGAGATGGTGAATTTGTCCAAAACATTTTACCAAATTCAAGAATCGTGTCGTAATATAATTGAAATTGCACATGATAACAAAAACAACATGTGTCACGTATAGTAATAGATCTAACATACCATGGTTTTTGTTGCACAAATGTAGTGATCGACATATTAATTCCACGACAATCCTTCTTGAATTTATTGAACAATTGTACTTGTGTCATTTCCATTATATGTTTTGGACAGCTTTCATATACATTTCGTGATACTCTTTTTCGTATCACATCCCTTGAATTTGGTGAAACTCGAGCATGTTCCAACCAATATTTATGTACAATATATTTAACACCTTCTCCCATCCTATCTTTGTAAGGTTGTCTACAAATAATTTCCCAACAAGCAAGTTCATCATTTTCATCTATTTGCATTTTGAATTTTCTATGTTTGTATAATGTCTTTCTTGAGGTTCCAATTGCTTGTGCTAGTTGTGTTGTCAAACGTTTTTGTTTAGTACTAGCTGAAACAATTGTTGTTTGAATTTCTCTATGTGCAACACTGGTATCTTTCTTTCTGGAGTTTGCAATTGTTTTTATTGCATCACCTATATTTTCTATCACATTATGTTTCAGTTTCAACTCTTTTGTCGCCTTGTGAATACCCAATAATGACGTAGCACCTTCTAAATTCTTAGACACCAATAAACATCTCAAAATTCGCGCTTTTCTTGCTATTGAACAATCCTTGAGAATATCATCATAAATTTTTGTAGTACGATGTCGTGCACATGTATGGGTAATTTTTCTCCATATTTGTCGCAATCAATGTCTTCCAACATTTCATCATCAATGGTAAAAGTACCTATACATCAAGTTAAATTGAATTTAACATATGTCCAAAAATACAATTCATTATAAAAAATGAATTTAGAAAATACATGATATATACATATCAGGTCCAATTTTTGGATCTTGATTTTGATCTTCAATATTGACTTCATCAACATTAACATGTAAATCATTATTTACATCTTTAACAATGGTCTCTTCAACTTCCATTTGTTTTTCTTGTAGCCTATTTTCAATCTCCATTTCATCAACAGTGCCATGTAAATCTCTTCTTATATCTTCAATTCTCTCTTTCATTTTTGCAATCCTTTGCTCTTTTGGCTCTATTTCTGAGTTTTAAGTTTTTCCCTATTAGTATCGTCATCACGTTTACGATCACTTTTATTCACGATTTCTTTTATTGCCCATGATTGTTTAATCTCCTTTTGAAAAACCCTTGGAAAAAAATAAGAACACCTTGTAAAGAAATCTTCTTTGTAAAACAATTAGAAAAAAAAACTCTTTGAAAAAAAACCTTCTTTGAAAAAACAACTTATATAAATATTTTGGAAAAAAAAACTCATTTGCAAAAATACTTTGCAAAAACACTCTTTGGAAAAACCCATTGCAAAGAATCTACTTTGCACAAACACTCTTTGGAAAAACCCATTGCAAAGAATCCACTTTGCAAAAATACTTTGGAACAAAAACTTTTTGAAAAAACCCCTTGCAAAGAAATAACTCTTTTGTAAAAATACCATGAAAAAAATACTCTTTAGAAAAAACCCATTGCAAAGAAATAACCTACTTTGCAAAAATATCTTGGAAAAAAACTCTATGAAAAAACTTTTTGCAAAGAAACAACTTCTTTGCAAAAATACTTTAGAACACAAAATCTTTGGCAAAAGTGCCTTGAAAAAACATTTTTTGAATGTACCCCTTGGAAATAAATAAGAAGAAAAATACCTTGTAAAAAAAATCCTTTGGCAAAAGAAATCTCCTCTGAAAACCCCTTCAAAATTATTTTTACTTATACGAAACGAAGAGGTGCGAAAATAATGAGGCTCTTTCGTTTTACTTATACGATTTTTTTTCGGCCGACGAATTTTTTTTTGTGCTTAGTTTTTCGGCCGAACAACTTTGCTTGTAACGTCTCCGTTACGGAAAAACATTATTCGGCCGAATAACCTCTCAGACCTGAAACTTGCACAGTTTTCAGGTTTCTCCATTTTCGAAAGGTAAAATGGATGCCTTGCACTACAAATCGACTACCGGACTTGATACCTTTAGTTTCGTCATTAAATCTACTTTCCGTAGGTATAGATTTTGTTGGGTATAGGTGAGATCCGATATTTTTATTTTTTTTGTTTCGTAACATGTGTCGAATTTAGTTTCATCTCTTTTAAAATGCGGTGAAATGAAAAATATATAACTTTAAAAATACACCATCAAAAAAATTGAAACAAATATGGTGCGGTTAATTGGAGTGTCTACTTCAAAAAGGTATTCGCATATTTTTAAGTTTTATAGTCAATTGAGAGAAAAGTGTCACAACCAAAAACATGATTAAAACCGACAAGGTTTTCCCATTAATCGAATTCAAAAAAATATTATAATTAGTATATAGATTCGTTTGTTACAAACTTATATTCATCGCAATAGTATATTGTGTGTAGATTGTCGTAGCATATTTTTTTTTTCAAAACACAAGTTTAACAATGATTTTACGAGCACAACCAAACATGGCTATTTTTTAGTCCTTTCATTTTATAAGGACACATTGTCAAACATTTGCCAAAATGACATATCAAATATCAATAAAAAAAATTATGAATAGAAAACTAACATAATTCTCTAAAAGTTTTGTTTTTACTTAAACGTGATATTCTAAACAAAAATATCACTTTCGTTCGCCCAAAGTTGAAAAACATGAAAAAATCAAATTTATTTTCTCATAAGACCCCCCAAAATAAACACTCATCTTCATGGATTCACCCTGTAGTACTTGTTGCAGCTGCAACTTTTCTCCCAAATTTTTGAAATTTTGGACCCTCCTTTTTTATTTTATCTTGCTTAGGAGTGTGTGGTTTCATGAACTCTATTTTATTCTTCCCTTTGCTACAGTTTGGTTTGAAATGATGTCAATTGCTTTCATGCTTTTCGGAAAACCGCTTCCTATCGGCAAACGCATTAACGTTGGAGTTTGAAAGTGATGTCTTTTTGGTATGAATGATTTCCCTCATCGTTATCAGAAGTCTGTTTACATTCAAGTCGGAGCTTGTTTCTCGTTGCTGTCACTATTTCAGGTGTTAAACGAACCATTTTTATCACTGCCCAGCTTAAATCTTTGAACGCTTAATACTTTGTTTTGATAAATTTTCGATGTCCGAATTTTTTGAACAGTAAAGAGGAGGCCGTAATCTTTACGTTTTTCGCCGTTGCGGAAGCTAGATGCTGAATGTTCCGACGATTAGCTATTTTATTTTTCGATGCCGAGGTTTTTGACTTTGCGATATTTTGCCTTTCGCTCTCGGAACGGTTTATAACTTCAAGCGGAAGTCGTAATTCTTTTGTCTTCCCCAACGACGGCTCTGGAACAGACTAACCATCCGACTTATAGAGTTGCCAACCGTCGATGTTTTATTTGCCGCGGAGCCCGTAGTATTTCCGTCCCCCGCCGTTGTGGAGAAGTAATCAGTTTTGGCTTCGTATTCTTCTTCGACGTATTTGGCTCAATCGACGGATTTTTTGGTTTCGAGTCGGAGCATGTTGTTACTTTGGTTTCTGCAGTTGCGGACGGCAAATCACAAAGTCCCCCGATTTTCGCTTTGACTTTTCAGACCTCGCATTGTTGTTTTTGCCGCCGCTTAAGTCTTGGGCTTCCGCTGTTGCGGATTCCAAAATCACTAACCTTCCGGTCTCTTAGTCATTTTCTCCTCCGATGTAGACTTTGCCTATCACGGACGGTAATATCCCTTACGGCTCCACCGTTGTGGATCCCGATTCCACTATGACTCCGACATTCAGTCTTGCGAAGCTCCGACTTGGTTCTCCTCAAGGATAGTCTAGTGGTTTTCCCTCCTGACGTTGCGGAAGGAATTATCCTTGCGTCCTCTGATCCGTAGTTTTCCGCCCGCCGAGGTGAGTTCATGTTTTCACCTGATGCTTTGTATTTTCCCGCCTTTCTTGTGTGCTTCCAATCTATTTTTCCATGGCGGTTATTATGTCATTTTTGGTGTTGTCTTCGGAGGGAGAATGTCGAATAGTCCATATGCGACCTCGCTCGAGTTAAAAAATCTGTCTTTTGGGCTTGTGATTTTAGGATACGAACTCGCAGGATTTTTCTTTGTGTTATCATGCATTAAATTTCATTTTACTGGATGTATGTTTTGACACGTTTTGTGTACTCTGTCAATGATAAATGGTCTAAGAACAGTTTGTGTTTATGACAGGACGATTACTGCAAAGTAGAAGGGAGGCAGAGAGGAAGGAAGTGGTTGAGGAACAAAGAAACAAAAGTAGAGAAAAGAAAAAGAAAGTCGGGTTTAAGCTCTATAGGATCCAGCAAGGGACCAACGGATTACTGAGCATAATCAATAGAAGAAGAATCCCGGGCTTGGAAAAGTTCGACAGTTACCAAGCTGGTCCCTTTTCATAAAATTGTTTTTCTTTTAAATTTGAAATGTAACGTTGTATGAATCATTAGCACTCACAAAAGGACAAAATTGTGAGATTAAACGGTTGGGGGATCCCAAAGGTCACGAAGGGGAAGCCCAAGAGTTTTGTCTTGTTGTATAAGTATAGGATAATTAGAGGGAATAAGGGGCTTTTTCCCAGTTAGACATGAAAAGCGATATTGTAAGAAGAACTACTTTTTTTTGCAATAAAGAGTAATTGTTTGCCTGTTGGAGAAAGATTGGTGGGACTTTCAAATGTTATGCTGTGGATGGCGGAAAGATGAACTATTTTGTTTTTCCAGCTTTTGTCCACTAACCGTGAGATCGTTCTAACTCTTAGAAA
>LPNX010148077.1:131358-157990 GCA_001517045.1 Pseudotsuga menziesii | reverse complement strand
GTTTATTTTGTGGAATTACCACCATGAGTAATGTATGCTGTTCATAAAACAATTGGCTATCTGATTGTTGAAATATCTTTAATCGTTCATGTGTTGTAGGAAGAAATATCAGCTACCTGTAATTTCTCTTTATAATGCGTGCACAATACACATTACTCATAATTAAGTTACAGTTTTCTCCCCGGGGATAGATAGATAGATAGTTAGTTTTATTTTATTACTGCATATGTGATTTAGATGCTTGTGAGTTCTAAGACGAGAGGTAAGAACCTGCGCATCACGTTGTGACTGCTCCTAGCATCCTTATCACCCTGCATGGTTAATTAGGCATATGCATATCATACTTAAATAAAAAATACAAAAATACACGGTGGACCGGGCCGCAACCGGTAAAACCTTTGTTTTTGTTACTTTGACCTACGGTAGCCGGACCGCAAGCCGGACGAATTCCCTATACCAAAAAGTCATGGGCTAGTTGGGAACGTTGAATGGGGAGAATCCCTTGCTGTTGTTTCCTGCAATTTTTCAGGCCTCAATAGTTCTGGCGCTAGAAGGAGGGCCGCTAGTGCATGGATGTCCGTGGAAAGTTATTTTCCCAAGATTACCCCACCAGCAGATATTTCGAAGTTGTTGACTTAACCCAGGTACTTACAAGCTTTGTTTCTGCCCTTGAAGCAAGCAAGCCCGATTTCACCCTACGTCAATTCTTACTCAGACTCCGTTTCTTTCACCCTCACCCATGGCCGGTATTAATGTGAATCAGCCCAACCCACCACCGGCTTGGAGAGCTAGATCACCTTTGAACCTAACACCTCCTTTGCATGACTTACCTCAGGCTTTTGAGAAAATGCTGCCCAAATTTGACCCAAGTGAAAAGATTATAGTAGATGATCACTTGCAAATCTTTTAATTGGCCATAGAAGGATTAAGGGCTGGAGAACACGAAGATGTAGTCTGCAGACTTTTTCTACATACCCTTAAAGGAGCAGCAGCCTCATGGTATTTTGATCTGCCTGCAAACTCAATCCCAGATTGGGATACTTTTGAAAGAATATTCAAAATAAATATGCAGCCCAGAAAACCCATGCAGCACTGATGAAAGGTTTATGTGCTTTGAAGAAAGAAAGAAAAGAAAAAGTGCATAGTTTTACACAAATGTTTGCTGCTTATCTTAAGAATTTTTCTGTAGCTGATAAGCCTTCTGATAAAGTTTTGATTGAATATTATACTTCGGCTTTAGGGCCTAATTTGGCCATGTTCTCCAAAATGAAATCCAAGCCTACATTGACGGAAACTTATGAAGAAGCTGAAAGGGTAGAAGCTGAAAAAGAGAGCATAGAAGATTATTCTGAGCCTAAGGAGGAGAAACCACGTGACCTTGAAGGAATGTTGAGAATGATGCATAAACTATGTAACAGGGTGATAGATTTGGAAACAGAGAAGGAGGCTCAGAAAGTATATAATCCTTACTATGAAAGGAGAGGAGACAACAATCAATCTAAACCTCCTCCACATAGTCCTGCATCAATGAACTTAACGGAGGTAGGTATGGATAACTTCTGTACCTTTCACCAGCAGCCCCATTCTGAAAATAAGTGTCCTCAATGGTTAAAATCGATGACATTGGTTATGAATCAGCTGCTGGACTCTAAATTGACTAAGAACCGTGGTAAAAAAGAAAAGAATAAGACCATAGAAAAACAAGAAAATGATACCATGTTTTTATGGTATTGTGTCTCGTTGTTTGATACCAAAGAGGAAAAAGTGATCTGAAACATGAGGATATATTGGAAACAACTGTGACAACAAGAAGCCAGGACTTGGTGGATAAAGAAAATTCAATACTCCCAAAGATCAAGAAGTTGGAAGAGAATGTAAAGAAATCACAGAAGAGCAACATAGATGAGAAAATTCCTGAACCTACTATTAGCAGTCAAGATTTGAAATAAGCCAACATGCCTGCTAAGCCTATTGAAGACAAAGCGGGTAATGTCAAGGAACATCTCAAAGTAGCTGAAGTACTAGAGGAAGAACTTCCCACCAACAACCAACCTGTAGAAGAGGCTATTGAAGCAAGTGTGGAAGGTAAGACTAGGTTTAAAACCCCACCATTCCTTTTGACTTTGGAGTTTTTAAACCATAATGTGCACAATTGTTTGGTAGATTCTGGATCATCAGTAAATGTTATGCCACTTGTAGTTTGCGAAAATATTAATGGACAAGCTAAACCTACTACCTGGGAGGTTATGCAATTAGACAGGACCAATGTGAAAGTAGTCGGGGAAATGGAAGATGTCCCGATTCGATTACCTGCAAATGAAAAGATCTATCAGTACATTGATATTGTGATAGCAGACATATCTGATGATTATGGACTTATTTTGAATCGAGATTGGTTAGCAAGGTTGAAGGGGTATTTTGCTTCAGGTTGGTCACATTTGTGGCTTCCTCATAAAGGAGTCCCAAAGCAGATCAAAATTTTAAGGGAACCCTACATGAAACACAATGGCACTCAGTTGGAGGGTAAGAATGAATCAGTAAATTATGTATTGGGAAATTATCTAATTGAACTTGAACTGGGAAACTTTGCATCAGAAGAAGCCAGCAACATATCTGACACCCAGCCCGATCTCCTTCGGTTTTCACGGGCTGATGAGATTGATTGTAAAATAGTAGTCTCAGTTTCAGATTTAGTTTTTTCAAGACCAGTAGATGTAGTTTTTGATAACGGGTAGGTCTTTCTCATTTTGTATCCAATCCCAGCCCCTTAACTTACAAGTTGTCAAATTTATAGGGGGTGGGCAGAGGACTAACCAGTTAGTGGTTTAGTTCTCAATTTTTTTTTCTTGATTTTTATGATTATCTTGTACATAAATAAATTGATTTGGTTGTTTATTTTTCGTTTGCTTTATTTCAGTTTGCTTTTAGTTAAATTTTGTTTGATTTCAATAAAAAGAAGCAAGCTTTTTGTTGCATGGAGAGCATTAGAGTTCTGGACTAACTAAAATCCTTGATTACAAGACTGTGTATTATGGTTTTATCTGATAGAATCTCTTCTAGTTTAGCAGTTTTCCTAAATGGCTATGAACGCATTGAAGTCTTGCTTAATCCCTGTAAAATAACTCAAGATTTAAAGGTTTGGAATACTATTTCAAGGCTCCATCCATCTCACATTTAAAAATGTCTTAGGGGGTGACAACAAAAGACCCATGGAAAGGAAGCAAGGTAAACAATATATTATATATAAATAATCCCATGCCAAGAATTTGAAGCCAAAAGGCAAGTAAGAGTCATAAAACTCCTAAGAAAGCAATATGTGTCGAAAAAAAGTACTAAATCATATGAGTATAAAATTGCCAAAAGTTCTTCTTTGTCCGTGAGCTGAAAATTAAATACATCTCTCACACAAAAGGACACTATGGATAGAGGAGCCTGAATAAAAATTCAGAAAGAAAGGCATGAGGAGGACTCAAAAGGACAAAAAGTGCAAAAGCACAAAAAGAAAAAGGTGCAAAATTGCATGGGAATGAGGAACAAATGAATATTTCTGTTTACCATATGTTACGATCCTATGGTGTCCAAGCTGGAAGCTACCCAAAGACAGAGGTAAAAATGAAACTCATATTCTTGGCCTCGAAAGAGTTATCTTGACTTTGAAATCTTGGTTTCCATTTTCCTAAATTGGACTATCATCAATGATTAAGAGTACATATATTTTCCATTTGGGAAATCCATACATATAGAAGAATTCAACATGTTGTTTTATTGTTAAAACAGTCTGTTACTTAAGGAAGAAATTGTCCAGAGATCTAGGTTCACCAGGTAGTCGCCAATTGTTGCAGCTGAAACTTTTCTCCCAAATTTTTAAAATTTTGGACCCTCCTTTTTTATTTTATCTTGCTTAGGAGTGTGTGGTTTCATGAACTCTATTTTATTCTTCCCTTTGCTACAGTTTGGTTTGAAATGATGTCAATCGTTTTCATGCTTTTCGGAAAACCGCTTCCTGTCGGCAAACGCATTAACAGTGGAGTTTGAAAGTGATGTATTTTTGGTATGAATGATTTCCCTCATCGTTATCAGAAGTCTGTTTACATTCAAGTCGGAGCTTGTTTCTCGTTGCTGTCACTATTTCAGGTGTTAAACGAACCATTTTTATCACTGCCCAGCTTAAATCTTTGAACGCTTAATACTTTGTTTTGATAAATTTTCACTGTCGAAAGTTTTTGAACAGTAAAGCGGAGGCCGTAATATTTACGTTTTTCGCCGTTGTGGAAGCTAGACGCTGAATTTTCCGACAGTTAGCTCTTTTCTTTTCCGATGTCGAGGTTTTTGACTTTGCGATATTTTGCCTTTCTCTCTCGGAACGGTTTATAACTTCAAGCAGAAGTCGTAATTCTTTTGTCTTCCGCAACGGTGGCTCTAGAATAGACTAACCATCCGACTTATAGAGTTGCCAACTGCTGATGTTTTATTTGCCGCGGAGCTCGTAGTCTTTCTGTCCCCCGCCGTTGCGGAGAAGTAATCATTTTTGGCTTCGTATTCTTCTCCGGCGTATTTGGCTCAATCGGCGGATTTTTTGGTTTCGAGTCGGAGCTTGTTGTTACTTTGGTTTCCGCAGTTGGGGACGGCAAATCACAAAGTCCCCCGATTTTCGCTTTGACTTTTCAGACCTCGCGTTGTTGTTTTCACCGCCACTTAAGTCTTGGGCTTCCGCTGTTGCTGCTTCCAAAATCACTAACCTTCCGGTCTCTTAGTCGTTTTCTCCTCCGATGTAGACTTTGCCTATCACGGACGGTAATATCCCTTATGGCTCCGTCGTTGCGACTCCTGATTCCACTATGACTCCGACGTTCAGTCTTGCGAAGCTTCGACCTGGTTCTCCTCGCAGATAGTCTAGTGGTTTTCCCTCCCGACGTTGCGGAAGGAATTATCCTCGCGTCCTTCGATTCGTAGTTTTCCGCCCGCCGAGGTGAGTTCATGTTTTCACCTGATGCTCAGTATTTTCCCGCCTTTCTTGTGTGCTTCCACTCTATTTTTCCATGGCGGTTATTGTGTGATTTTTGGTGTTTTCTTCGGAGGGAAGATGTCGAATAGTCCATATGCGACCTCGCTCGAGTTAAAGAATATTTCTTTTGGGCTTGTGTATTTAGGATACAAACTCGCAAGATTTTTCTTTGTGTTATCATGCATTAAAGTTCATTTTACTGGATGTATGTTTTGACACATTTTGTGTACTCTGTCAATGATAAATGGTCTAAGAACACTTTGTGTTTATGACAGGAAGATTACTGCAAAGTAGAAGGGAGGTGGCGAGGAAGGAAGTGGTTGAGGAACAAAGAAACAAAAGCAGAGAAAAGAAAAAGAAAGTCAGGTTTAAGCTCTACAGGATCCAGCAAGGGACCAACGGATTACTGAGCATAATAAATAGAAGCAGAAGCCTAGGCTTGGGAAAGTTCGACAGTTACCAAGCTGGTCCCTTTTCATAAAATTGTTTTTCTTTTAAATCTGAAATGTAACGTTGTATGAATCATCAACACTCATGAAAGGACAAAATTGTGAGATTAAACGGTTGGGGGAGCCCAAAGGTCACGGAGGGGCAGCCCAAGAGTTTTGTCTTGTTGTATAAGTATAGGAGAATTAGAGGGCATAAGGGGATTTTTCCCAGTTAGACATGAAAAGTGATATTGTAAGAAGAACTACTTTTTTTTGCAATAAAGAGTAATTGTTTGCATGTTGGAGAAAGATTGGTGGGACTTTCAAATGTTATGCTGTGGATGGCGGAAAGATGAACTATTTTTTTTTTCCAACTTTTGTCCACTAACCGTGAGATCGTTCTAACTCTTAGAACCTATGTTCTTGTTTAAATGATTTCTGGTTTATTTTGTGGAATTACCACCATGAGTAATGTATGCTGTTCATAAAATAATTAGCTATCTGATTGTTGAAATATCTTTAATCGTTCATATGTTGTAGGAAGAAACATCAGCTGCCTATCATTTCTCTTTATAATGCATGCACAATACACATTACTCATAATTAAGTTACAGTTTGCTCCCCGGGGATAGATAGATAGACAGTTAGTTTTATTTTATTACTGCATATGTGATTTAGATGCTTGTGAGTTCTAAGACGAGATGTAATAACCTGCGCATCACGTTGTGACTGCTCCTAGCATCCTTATCACCCTGCATGGTTAATTAGGCATATGCATATCATACTTAAATAAAAAATACAAAAATACACGGTAGACCGGGCCGCAACCGGTAAAACCTTTGTTTTTGTTACTTTGACCTACGGTAGCCAGATGGATTCCCTATACCAAACAGTCACGAGCTAGTTGGGAACGTTGACTGGGGAGAATCCCTTGCTGTTGTTGCCTGCGATTTTCCAGGCCTCAACAGTACTTTGAGACAATTCTAGAGCTCTATTCCTAGTTTGGATGAACATATCAAAACAAGATGGTATTTTATGTTCTACAAGAATCATAAGAGCAGTGTCACTTTTCTTATATTAATCTTTACCACAACTATTTAATTTCTCATTTAAAGCTTTCAATTCAGCAAGATATAACTCAACTCTTTCAAAGTCAGCAGGTTCAAGGTCAAAGATATTCTTTTCAAGATAATATGCAAAAACATCATTAGATTTATCAAATAAAGAGGAAAGAATTTGCCATACCTGAACCGGGCTGTCTTCTGCCTCAATACTTACTTGAAGACTATCTACAACAGTTTGACCAATGAGCCCCCTTGCTTGTTCACTTTTAGCTTTCCATATAGCCAAATCATCAGCAGCAGTAGGTGTCTTGTGTTCACCATTAACTAGCCTCCAAATATTCTTACTCCTGAGAACATCAATCATCTTTCTCTTCCAGGAAAGATAGTTAGAACCAACTAATTCAAGAACATAAGCTACTTCGGAAGTCATAATGAGTGAAATTTTGATAAGAAATAAGAAACCCTAATACTAAAAAATGATAGAAAAAATAGTGAAGAACTTGAAAACAGTTACACTTTATTGATTTGAATCTACAAAAGCACAGTTAGAAACACAATAAAGAAAATAGGAGAAACTTTCACTTACAACCCTGTGAAAAAAATGCCTAGAAAAGTCCAGTCTTTTGTTCTGGTAGCATATGTGGATCCAGAATGGTTGTTCCAATTCCAAAAATAGGCTATAATAAAAAATATGATAAGAAATGACCAAGTTACGACCCTTTTTTATAACTGTCATTTTTATTACCGAAAGGAAGTCCAGAAATGCCCAGTTTTCTGTTATGGTCATGGGGGTGGATCCAGAATGGCTGTTCCAATTCCAAAAACATGTTATAATAACAAAACTAGTAAAAATTTACCAAGTTACGGCTCTTTTGTATAACTGTTGTTTTTATTACCGAAATGAAGCTCAAAAATACCCAGTTTTCTATTCTGGTCGCGTGGGTGGATCCACAATGCCATTTCAAATTCCCAAAACAGGTTATAATTAAAATTGCGGGAAAAACTGACCAAGTTACGACCCTTTTTTATAACTGTCGTTTTTATAATCGAAAGAAATATCTCCTCGAGGAGAGCCCTAAAATCATGTAGATCTACAAAAAAACATGAAGAAACCCTTGAAAAAATTCTGCAAAAATCTTACACAACAAGTTAGGGTTAGGGTAAAAAAAATGTTGAAATATGCCCAGATTTGAATAGAAGCCTAATGGCTACAAGATAGAAAGCAATCTATAACAAAATGACAATGCCCAAATGATAATCATTATTGATTGAAAGCTATAGAAGGTACTAGATCATAGCAACTTGCTCTGATACCATGTTAGAATAGTAGAGTCAAGCTAAACTAGTTAACCTATCTAAGCAACCAACAACATATCATAAAAGATAAGAACAAGAAATAAAATGACAAGAGAACATCGATATACATGGTTCACCCTAATGTGTTACATCCATGGGAAGGTAGTCTTCTATTATCTCCAGATTGTCTTCTCCAATCTTACAAGAGAGCAAAGCACAAATACCCCAAAAAATATAGATGATGTACAACAGTGTTACAATAGTACCACTACTACATCAAGAATACATTATGTGCATAGACTCACTTGAACCTATTATATACTTAGAGATGAGGATAAATTACTCTCACATATTTGATGTGAGATAATATAATTCTCCAAAATAACATCTCTTAATACAATACCATGGACAAATACTCTACACAAGTAAATACAAAACCATACAACTATGGGTTAAATGTATTACTCTTTTACATAAGATTGTAGACAAATTCCGACATAATACAAAGACATTATTACCTTCCAAGGAATATAATATATTCCAACAATACCTTCCTGGGCATGTTCATTTGTTTATATGTAATCTATGAGCAGTCCTTTTGCATATGCCTTACTTGCTTGCAGTTGAAGCAGCGGAACAACAGTTTCTAGTAATCTAGCCGCTGGGTCCAACTGTTCTCATGCATCTTAATTATAATCTCCTCAAACAAGCCTTCTCTCAAGTCCAGCTCTACTAGTATTCGAGCACACCTTCGGTCTGTTTTTTCTTCCCAATCATCCTCGAGCTTGATTAACTTCCCAACCTTATTCCCTATTCCTTCTAGAATATGTTTCTACCAAAAAATCATGGGTAACCTGGGGAGAATTGCACATACTTGCTGTAAATTATGAGGCTCCCTCCGCCCGTTAAAATCAACATGCCATTTCTTGAGAATTAGGCCAGACAGACCCCACTTCCAACTCCTTTGTAATAGCATAGTTTTGTCTTCTTCTTTTGAAACTTTTAACAAAAACCAGCCCTTGGGTAAAACATGGAAGTTGGGTGTGTATCCTAAAACCGGATTCTGGCTCTTCTCCATCCACTGTGCTAAGGAGGAGCTTTATGTAATCTTTCCAAATAATCTCCCCACTAATGCTAAGTTCAGGTATTCTAGGATCTCTGTTAAGAGTATGTCTCTACCTACTAACAATTTTGGGGGTTTTTTTTTGCCTTCATCCCCTTAGACTTTGCTTTCATCTTCATCATAGATTCATCACTCCTCACATGTGAAGCCTTACACGAATCATTTGATTTCGCATTCATTCCGCAGCGTAGAGTGGCAGAATTTCCTTCGCGTAAGCCTTTTGCTGATATTATAAAGGAGTCTGCCATTATATCAATGCGTGGGGTGACAGGAGACTTCTCTCTCATCTCCTCTTCAGTTTTAAAAATCGAGCTATGGGAGGGTTCATCCTCAAAATCCACCTGATCTTCGTACATTTTTTGAAGAAACCAAAAACCCTAATAAAAAACCCTTCACCCTTCGCCCTTTGCCTCCTTATGCCTCATGTTTTCGTCATTTTCCGCAAAGTTACATTAGGCCTCCCCCAAGATATAGTTAAACATATACAATATTTTTAATGAAATATTAAATATCAACCATTAAATTTTAAACTTAAAAAAAATCATTCTTTTTTTAAAGATATTTCTTATAACCAAAATTACTTTAAAAAAAAGTCATCAGTGCAACAGAGAAAACTATTACTTATTAATAGTTATTAATTATTTAAAAAAAGCAAATAATATTTATTATTACTTACATTTAGAATTAATTAATGAATCTTTAAATTGTGTTAGGGTTAACTTTGACTCTGAAAATGAGCAAAGATGTAAGTTGTTTTGGGCACATGGTTTTGGTAACCAATAAATCTAGTGTTTTTATTATAATTGCATATTTATTCTCTTTGGCATAAATCTAGTATTTTCCTGCCTTTCTTGTGTGCTTCCACTCTATTTTTCCATGGCGGTTATTGTGTGATTTTTGGTGTTTTCTTCGGAGGGAAGATGTCGAATAGTCCATATGCGACCTCACTCGAGTTAAAGAATCTTTCTTTTAGGCTTGTGATTTTAGGATACAAACTCCCAGGATTTTTCTTTGCGTTATCATGCATTAAAGTTCATTTTACTGGATGTATGTTTTGACACATTTTGTGTACTCTGTCAACGATAAATGGTCAAAGAACAGTTTGTGTTTAGACAGGACGATTACTGCAAAGTAGAAGGGAGGCGGCGAGGAAGGAAGTGGTTGAGGAACAAAGAAACAAAAGCAGAGAAAAGAAAAAGAAAGTCAGGTTTAAGCTCTACAGGATCCAGCAAGGGACCAACGGATTACTGAGCATAATCAATAGAAGCAGAAGCCTAGGCTTGGGAAAGTTCGACAGTTACCAAGCTGGTCCCTTTTCATAAAATTGTTTTTCTTTTAAATCTGAAATGTAACGTTGTATGAATCATCATCACTCACAAAAGGACAAAATTGTGAGATTAAATGGTTGGGGGAGCCCAAAGGTCACGAAGTGGCAGCCCAAGAGTTTTGGCTTGTTATATAAGTATGGGAGAATTAGAGGGAATAAGGGGATTTTTCCCAGTTAGACATGAAAAGCGATATTGTAAGAAGAACTACTTTTTTTTGCAATAAAGAGTAATTGTTTGCATGTTGGAGAAAGATTGGTGGGACTTTCAAATGTTATGCTGTGGATGGCGGAAAGATGAACTATTTTGTTTTTCCAGCTTTTGTCCACTAACCGTGAGATCGTTCTAACTCTTAGAACCTATGTTCTTGTTTAAATGATTTCTGGTTTATTTTGTGGAATTACCACCATGAGTAATGTATGCTATTCATAAAACAATTAGCTATCTGATTGTTGAAATATCTTTAATCGTTCATGTGTTGTAGGAAGAAACATCAGCTACCTATCATTTCTCTTTATAATGCATGCACAATACACATTAGTCATAATTAAGTTACAGTTTGCTCCCCACGGATAGATAGATAGACAGTTAGTTTTATTTTATTACTGCATATGTGATTTAGATGCTTGTGAGTTCTAAGACGAGAGGTAAGAACCTGCGCATCACGTTGTGACTGCTCCTAGCATCCTTATCACCCTGCATGGTTAATTAGGCATATGCATATCATACTTAAATCAAAAATACAAAAATACACGGTGGACCGGGCCGCAACCGGTAAAACCTTTGTTTTTGTTACTTTGACCTATGGTAGCCGGACGGATTCCCTATACCAAACAGTCATGGGCTAGTTGGGAACGTTGACTGGGGAGAATCCCTTGCTATTGTTGCCTACGATTTTCCATGCCTCAACAGTACTTTGAGACAATTCTAGAGCTCTATTCCTAGTTTGGATGAACATATCAAAACAAGATGGTATTTTACGTTCTACAAGAATAATAAGAGCAGTGTCACTTTTCTTATATTAATCTTTACCACAACTATTTAATTTCTCATTTAAAGCTTTCAATTCAGCAAGATATAACTCAACTCTTTCAAAGTCAGCAGGTTCAAGGTCAAAGATCTTCTTTTCAAGATAATATGCAAAAACATCATCAGATTTATCAAATAAAGAGGAAAGAATTTTCCATACCTAAATCGGGCTGTCTTCTGCCTCAATACTTACTTGAAGACTATCTACAACAGTTTGACCAATGAGCCCCCTTGCTTGTTCACTTTTAGCTTTCCATATAGCCAAATCATCAGCAGCAGTAGGTGTCTTGTGTTCACCATTAACTAGCCTCCAAATATTCTTACTCCTGAGAACATCAATCATCTTTCTCTTCCAGGAAAGATAGTTAGAACCAACTAATTCAAGAACATAAGCTACTTCGGAAGTGTAATGAGTGAAATTTTGATAAGAAATAAGAAACCCTAATACTAAAAAATGATAGAAAAAATAGTGAAGAACTTGAAAACAGTTACACTTTACTGATCTGAATCTACAAAAGCACAGTTAGAAACACAATAAAGAAAATAGGAGAAACTTTCACTTACAACCCTGTGAAAATACATGCCCAGAAAAGTCCAGTCTTTTGTTCTGGTAGCATAGGTGGATCCAGAATGGTTGTTCCAATTCCAAAAATAGGCTATAATAAAAAATATGATAAGAAATGACCAAGTTACGACCCTTTTTTATAACTGTCATTTTTATTACCGAAAGGAAGTCCAGAAATGCTCAGTTTTCTTTTATGGTCATGGGGGTGGATCCAGAATGGCTATTCCAATTCCAAAAACATGTTATAATAACAAAACTAGTAAAAATTTACCAAGTTACGGCTCTTTTGTATAACTGTCGTTTTTATTACCGAAATGAAGCCCAGAAATACCCAGTTTTCTATTCTGGTCGCGTGGGTGGATCCACAATGCCATTTCAAATTCCAAAAACAGGTTATAATAAAAATTGCGGGAAAAATAGACCAAGTTATGACCCTTTTTTATAACTATCATTTTTATAATCGGAAGAAAGATCTCTTCGAGGAGAGCCCTGAAATCATGTAGATCTACAAAAAAACATGAAGAAACCCTTGAAAAAATTCTGCAAAAATCTTACACAACAAGTTAGGGTTAGGGTAAAAAAAATGCTGAAATATGCCCAGATTTGAATAGAAGCCTAATGGCTACCAGATAGAAAGCAATCTATAACAAAATGCCAATGCCCAAATGATAATAGTTATTGATTGAAAGCTACAGAAGGTACTAGATCATAGCAACTTGCTCTGATACCATGTTAGAATAGTAAAGTCAAGCTAAACTAGTTAACCTATCTAAGCAACCAACAACATATCATAAAAGATAAGAACAAGAAATAAAAGGACAAGAGAACATCGATATACGTGGTTCTCCCTAATGGGTTACATCCATGGGAATGTAGTCTTCTATTATCTCCAGAATGTCTTCTCCAATCTTACAAGAGAGCAAAGCACAAATACCCCAAAAAATATAGATGATGTACAACAGTGTCACAATAGTACCACTACTACATCAAGAATACATTATGTGCAGAGACTCACTTGAACCTATTATATACTAAGAGATGAGGAGAAATTACTCTCACATATTGGATGTGAGATAATATAATTATCCAAAATAACATCTCTTAATACAATATCATGGACAAATACTCTACACAAGTAAATACAAAACCATATAACTATGGGTTAAATGTATTACTCTTTTACATAAGATTGTAGACAACTTCCGACATAATACAAAGACATTATTACCTTCCAAGGAATATAATATATTCCAACAATACCTTCCTGGGCATGTTCATTTGTTTATATGTAATCTCTGAGCAGTCCTTTTGCATATGCCCTACTTGCTTGCAGTTGAGGCAGCGGAACGACAGTTTCCAGTAATCTAGCCGCTGGGTCCAACTGTTCTCATGCATCTTAATTTTAATCTCCTCAAACAAGCCTTCTCTCAAGTCCAACTCTACTAGTATTCGAGCACACCTTCGGTCTGTTTTTTCTTCCCAATAATCCTCGAGCTTGATTAACTTCCCAACCTTATTCCCTATTCCTTCTAGAATATGTTTCTACCAAAAAATCATGGGTAACCTGGGGAGAATTGCACATACTTGCTGTAAATTATGAGGCTCCCTCCACCCGTTAAAATCAACATGCCATTTCTTGAGAATTAGGCCAGACAGACCCCACTTCCAACTCCTTTGTAATAGCAGAGTTTTGTCTTCTTCTTTTGAAACTTTTAACAAAAACCAGCCCTTGGGTAAAACATGGAAGCTGGGTGTGTATCCTAAAACCAGATTCCGGTTCTTCTCCATCCACTGTGCTAAGGAGGAGCTTTATGTAATCTTTCCAAATAATCTCCCCACTAATGCTAAGTTCATGTATTCTGGGATCTCTGTTAAGAGTATGTCTCTACCTACTAACAATTTTAGGGTTGTTTTTTTCGCCTTCATCCCCTTAGACTTTACTTTCATCTTCATCATAGATTCATCACTTCTCACATGTGAAGCCTTACATGAATCATCTGATTTCGCATTCATTCCGCAGCGTAGAGTGACAGAATTTCCTTCGTGTAAGCCTTTTGCTGATATGATAAAGGAGTTTGCCATTATATCAATGCGTGGGGTGACAAAAGACTTCTCTCTCATCTCCTCTTCAGTTTTAAAAATCGAGCTATGGGAGGGTTCATCCTCAAAATCCACCTGATCTTTGTAAATTTTTTGAAGAAACCAAAAACCCTGATAAAAAACCCTTCACCCTTCGCCCTTTGCCTCCTTATGCCTCATGTTTTCGTCGTTTTCCGCAAAGTTACATTAGGCCTCCCCCCAGATATAGTTAAACATATACAATATTTTTAATGAAATATTAAATATCAACCATTAAATTTTAAACTTAAAAAAAATCATTCTTGTTTTAAAGATATTTCTTATAACCAAAATTACTTAAAAAAAAAGTCATTAGTGCAAGAGAGAAAACTATTACTTATTAATAGTTATTAATTATTTTAAAAAAGCAAATAATATTTATTATTACTTACATTTAGAATTAATTAATGAATCTTTAAATTGTGTTAGGGTTAAGTTTGACTCTGAAAATGAGCAAAGATGTAAGTTGTTTTGGGCACATGGTTTTGGTAACCAATAAATCTAGTGTTTCTATTATAATTGCATATTTATTCTCTTTGGCATATTTTATTCCTATTAAATTGAATTAAGAAGTATGAAAATGAAAGATAATTATTTTACAGTGTTTAAATAATTTAAATTTTGTTTTTAAAATTAATTTTCAGTACACAAAAGGCCGAAACCACCGAATTATACTACTATGGTCCATATATATTAAGGTTCTATAAAATAATTGTTTATATAAATTCATTTACAACAAAGAAATATCCATGTAATACCATATATTGCCTATAAGGAAATGGGCGAAATTTTCAAATGTATATAGGTCCTGGATCGATCTCATCTCTTTTATGAGATCCTTTTGCTCCTCCCATAGGATCACTAAACCCCATCAAGTTAAAGATTTGGTTTTGAAAATTTATTAGCTTTATCATTTGTGTGACTGTAGATATTCTTGAAAAATATATGATATAAGATAAATGTCGAGAAACTTTTTGTGCCAATAGAGAAAGTCAATAACAAACTTTGAGTTCCCAATAACTTAGAGAGAAGAAATCCCAACATGTATAGCCAACCAGAATTGAATTTGTCAAAAAACAATAATCAACAACACAAGTGGGATCATCTTAGGTTTGTGATAATTTATACCCTACATTTACCTATGTCCTTTTTATTCTCTCGTAAAATACTTATATTTTCCATTCGTTGTAGTGTTTTAACTTTTAATAAAAATGATTGTAATTTGAACAATAAATTTAAGATATATTAGTAGTAAGATATATTATTTAGTTAATATGGCTTAGAAACGATGATCGAGTATATCAACTATATTTAAATGTGCAACGATGGTTAATTAACATAAATCGATGTATATAAGCTGTATTAATTAATTAATATAGCTTCCTAGTTGACGGTCCACGTGTAGGAAAGATTGTTGAATTTTTGTTATTATAATAATTATCATAATATTTAATTATAATAACGAAAATTTGTTTATTTCTAATTAAAAATTATAATTATAATTAATAATTATATAATTATAATAATTTAATTAAAATTAATAATTAGTTTTTATTTTCGGCTTCACTTTAAAAATAATTATTTTTGTTCGACGACGAGCCCATTCTTATTATCTTATTTTTTAATAATATTTTTTTAATATTTTAATAATAAAAATAATTATTGGTATTATTATTTTTATTATTTGAAATTTTCTAATTATAATAATAATCTTATTTTTTAATAATATATTTTTAATATTTTAATAATAAAAATAATTATTGGTATTATTATTTTTATTATTTGAATTCTTCTAATAATAATAATAAAAATAATTTGTATAATAATAATTTAAATAATATTTAATATAATCATTCATTAATATTAATTAATAATTATAATTATAATAATTGATTAATTACATATTATGTATTCCATATTCGTAATTAATTAATAATTATATAATTATAATTAATTAAGTAAGTCATATTAATTATTTAATATTATGGTAATTGATATTACAGTTAAGTAACTAATTATGTTCGTTGGGGGGCAAAGTAAATGGTAAAGTTGAAGTGTTGTAAATGGTTGTAAATGGAGAGTCTCATGTTCAAATCCCCACAATCTTACTAGTGTGTCATGGTTCAGGCCCTGTGGATACACCTAGGGGTACAATGGTAGCGAGATTGTATCTCTGGGTTCTGGGTACAATGGTAGCGAGATTGTATCTCTGGGTTCTGTCTCGCGAGTAACATCCTCATCCCTAGTTGTTGATTCCCCTGGTCCAAAAAAAATTATGATTAATCAATCATAATATTTAATTAAAATTAAGTAATTATAATTATAGTTAATTAAGTAATCATTATAATTAATACAAGGTTGAATTCAATCTAAGGGTGACTTCAACCCATGGGTAACTTCAATTCAAGGTTGACTTCAATCCAAGGTTATTTGATTTTAGCTAAATAGTAATAATGTCAAATTCATCTTTCAATATCTTGTGAAATAAATGATATCAATAATTTTATAAAATTACAAGGTTATATTTCAAGAAACAATTTTATAAGGATATTTTATGTTTGAAGTTGATATTATGTTTACATTAAGATTAATATAGTTGTTTCTTGATGTCATAATTATTATTAACATTAATGTTAATAATATTAATAATTTAGTTCATTAACTTTAATCTAAATAGTAATATTAAATATATTTTTAATAATAACATTAATGCTATTATTAATATTATCATTATTAATGTTAATATAATAATTAATTATTAATATTTTAATAATAATATATTTAATTAATGTAAATAATAATATTTTTCAACCATGGTTTCTTTTAGTATGGTTAGTATTACATTTATATTAACTTTACCTTAATATTGTTAATATTATATTAATATCAATATTAATATCACAAATAATTATTAATATTAGTATTAGTATTATTGTTTTTAAAGGTTAATATCAATATTATAACTAATAATGATGTTATTAATGTTGTCATTAATATTAAAAGGCATTATTAATATTATTATTTATTAATATTTTTAATTTTTTTTAACGTAAATAGTATAGGAACTTTTTATTAAAAAAATGAGTAACTAAATATTTAAAAAAATTGGACACCGACTGCTCCCTAGAGGAAGACCAAGTTCATGCTTCCTTGTGCTTCCTTTTCCATTCTATTTTTTTCATCACCGTCTCCTATTCTATGAGTATTGAAACTCCTTATAAACTACCCAAGTAGGAGGATACAAAAGCATAACATTCAAAGGATTAGAATGAATGGTTCACTATAAAGGGATCCAATTTCTCTCATAGTCTTGTTGATCACATAGGAGGTTTCCGCACTCTAGATCCACTCCCTTATTGGCCATAATATATGCTTGTTTGTTATTTTCTCTCAATATGTGAAGGAGGTTGATGGCTTTATAATCATTTAATCTGCATTTTAAAAGATGACAAGTCTGGGTTATTGGGCTCTTTCGATTCCTTACTAGTTTCCTTGCTTCTCCAATAACCATGCACGAGTCTCCGAAAACCACCAATTCCTCAATGCCTTCTTTCATTGAGAGCTCCAGTCCTTTTATTAAAGCTAACCATTATGCCCCATTGTTAGTCTTCTTGTTGATTCCTCAAGCATACTCTTTCAACTTAATTCCTTCAGAATTGAAATAGACTCCCCCGCTTCTGTCATCCCCATTAATATTTTAAATATTATTAATGATGTTAATATATTAAATATACTATATTAGCCATATTTAAATTTTAAATAAAATTCAACTTAATCCACTCATATTTTGTAAATTCTTATCATGTAGATTTCAACTTTAATCAATCATAAATTACCTCCAAATTTAATGAGAAATTTGATGAAAGCCAAAAATCCATCCCAGTGTTCAAACTTTTTTGGAAAATGTGATCCATTTGAGCACAAGTATGATCAAATAGAACTATTTATAAAAACCTCAGAAAATTTAATAAAGTATAATTAAATTTATCTACTTATGATCATCCTCATATTTTAATTTATACTTCAATTTAAATATTAATAAACTTGTAATGAATTTACCTTGTAAGTATACCAATAAAGTTAATAACATTAATATATCATTTTGAAGAATTCTCAGTCATTTGGCTACAAATATAGAGCCGCATTTATGTTTTATGTAATTTCTATACCTTATAGATATACCAATAAAGTTAATAACATTAATATATCACTTTGAAGAACTCTCAGTCATTTGGCTACAAATATAGAGCTACATTTATGCTTTATGTAATTTCTATGGACTATAAGTACTTCATAGTCTAACTATATTACAATTTTTGGATAGACATTTGTGTAAACAACAAATATATATTATGTAGGACTATACATTTGCATCTACTAAACTTAATTAACAAGGAAATCAAGCATTCCCTTGTCCATGATACTTGTAGTTTTGCTGAGGGTGCTAATTGGGGAGCGTTCATGGCAGTGAGGTTTTGTGCCTCCTTCTACTCTGGTATCTTTCCTGTGAGCTACGTCCATACTGCTTGCCCGGATTTCTTTCCTGAATTATGGCCGTCGCCTGGTGTCTTTTCTGAAGGTAGGCTCCTAGTCTCGTTCCTGTGACTATTTTTTGTGGGGTTTGGGTTGGTTTAAAGTGGGTCGCTCTAGTGGCTGCAAGAGTGGGTTTTCATGGAGTTCCTCTCCCTATGTGGGAGACTAGTACCAACCATGAGTCAAAAAGTGGGAATGGGGTTCTGGGTTTGATTTGTGCTGGGAGGCCACCCTTCTCTTCGGTATTTACATTGTTTTTCTTCCGGATTCTGTCTCTGCATGCTTTCTCACATTACGTTGAGGTGGTTTGATACCTTCTGACGTGCAGGTATTGTCTCTTGTATTTTGCTTCCTTTTGTGTTTTATGGGGTTGAATTTGAGGGCATATCATTGCTCTGTGATGAGACTGGGGGTTTGATACGGTCTTATGTGAAAGGTTTGTCTCCAGTCGCGGCTGGAATCGATGATTATTTTTTGTGGCTTGGAGAGTTTTCCAGCTTTGATCAGAATGAGATTTTTTAACCTTTGTGATTTGAACTAGCTCGGTCGCTCTGTTTTCTTATTTTCTCTTCGTGCGCCCGTGCTTCTCACCGACACTCTTTGTGGACTGTCTATTTTTCTAGGTCAGTTATCGGTCAGCCAAAGGGGGGGCTATGTGTTTGGTAGTCGTTGTCCATCTCCTTTCTGTCAATCGGTGGGCACACTTATGATATTGTGGACCCGAAGTCTTTGGTCCTTGGGGTTTGGTGGGGGTTTTTACTGCATAGTCCGCTAAGTTATAGTCGTTGGTCCCTATCTCTTACTGGAATTATTTGTTTGTTCTTGTCGGGCCTTACATTATGGCCCTTGGGGTCCTAGAAGGCTCGAACCCTGAGTCGAGTTTTGTTGCTACTGTTAGTCATCCGGGTCATTCCAAAGCTCGTGCTAAATGGCATGGGAAGAATATAAAATCTCATGCAGGTCAATTTCGGTATGTGCTTGGTAAGTATATTTTCACGGAAAGGGTGGGAGCCCTCTGCACTCGAGCTTTGATTAGGAGACTTTAATACTGTAGCATGGGAAAGAAAGCTTGGACAGAGTGGGCATCCCTACACTGGAAGTCGCTGCTCACCTACGTCCCGACCATCAGCTTACTACAAATTGGGTGGCTCATTTTCATTTTCTTGGAGGATGAACATGCCACTTGTATCCTTCATGCTCCATGGAAAATTGGAAAGGGCTCGCTTGTGCTTAGTAGGTGGCATGTCGCTTTTGACCTTGTAAAGGAGAGGGTGACCAAACAACATTTATGGATGGTGCTCCCTACACTTCCTTTCCCGCTCTGGAACAAGGACTTTCTGGTGGGGCTCACTAATTCCTTGGGTCGTTTTATTGCTGTTGAAGATTATTTCCATTCCATTTTTGACAAGAGATGTGCCAAGATTCTGATTGAACTCGACATCACGAAGGGATTACCAACGAAGGTGGAGATTCAGTGCTTGGATAGAGTTATTGTCCAAAATCTGGATTATATGCATATTCCCTTTTGTTGTAATAGTTGTCATGAGGTGGGGCACTTACGACGCTCATGCTCGTTGCTTCTCCATGGTTTGGATCCCTCGTGTACTTTGGATGGAATGGCCTCACCAGTGAGTTATGAAGCACATAAACCCTTGAAGAACAAAACCATCTGTCCAAGCCCTACGATTGGTAAGTATTCTCAATGTTTATCCTTATTTGGAGAAGTCTCTAATAATTATATTTTGATTATCCAGAATATTGAAGCCAGTGCTTCCTTGACTAAAACTCCGAGAACTTTGTTCCTTCCTAGAAATATTACTAGGGTCTCTTTGGATGAACCTTCTTCTGCTGATTCGTGCCCTCCTTCTCCTTTGACGGGTGACGGGGACACACAAATGGTTTCCCCAGTGGAATCCTCTCTGGAGGATCAAAGAACCCTTCACCTCCCGTCATCTGATCCACTTCCTTCTCCCCTTCTTGAAGGTCCCCTCTTCTTGCCTGAGGATTCCCCCCCCCTTCCTGGACTGGGTAAACTTTCTCCTTCCTCGTCCACTCTGGATAGCCCTTGCTCGGCCCTTGTTTTCTCTGACCCCCTCTTTTGAAGACACTCTCAATCTTTACTGCTTCTACAACGAGCTCCCCATCTACTTTACCCTGGACTCCATCAGGTTTAAAAATGTCACTGTTAGGAAACCTAAAAAGAAACCACAAGTGGCTTCTAGGCCTTGCTCTGAATCACCACCTTCTACCCCTATGTCTATCATAATCAAGAATGCAGTGAGAGGTCATACTGCATCCCATACTAGGGCACTTAGAGCACTGTCACTCTCTTCGTCAGGTTCTTAATGCGGATTATATCCCTCAATGTCCGTGGTTTTGGGGGTTTGGACAAACAAAGAACCCTTGTAACACTCTTCCGTTCTATGTCTCCTGATATGATATTACTCTAAGAAACTATGTGTAGCCATTATCTTGCACTCATGGATTTCTCCAAACTTCTTCTAGGTTGGGAGTTCTGTGCCACGAGTGCTGAAGGTCTGTCTGGTGGCTTATTGACGGGTTGGAACCCTCGCTCTGTACATTGTAAACCCTTTGAAACTATGGCTGGGATTTTGGTGAAAGCACATTTAAGGAACTCTTTCACCACCTTTTTAGTGCTCAACTGTTATGGCCCTTATAGGGACTGTGATACCCTCTGGAATAGGGTTGTGGTTGGGGGCCTGTTGCTGCTACCAAACCTTATCTTGGTTGGGGACCTCAACTTTACTATTGGGGCTGATGAAATTTGGGGTTTAAATGCCCATCTTGACCCTCTTACACATTACTTCTCCTAGTTAATTGAAAACAATAATCTAGTTGACTTGGCTCCCTCATTTGTAGGTCCCACTTGGAAAAATGGGAGGGCTGGTGTGAATGGTATCAGTAAGCGACTCGACAGGTTCTTGATTGCCTCTTCAGTTATTCCTTGCTTTCATCGCCATAGAGTGTGGTCTGCTCCCTCGGATGTGTTGGATTACTATCTGATCTATTTGGAATGGGCAGTGGATACCTCAGTCAGGATTTATCCCTTTAAATTCAATAGGGCCTGGCTGGCTGAAAGTGACTTATGTGACTTTGTTAAGGAATGCTGGAGCTCCTGGGTGGTAGACCCTTTGTTGGATGATATGAGTGGCTTGGCTCTTAAGCTCAAGTACCTTAAAAATAAAGTAAAAGACTGGACTCGAGATAGGGCACATCATTTGAAAAGGGATTGTTTTCAAGTGGTTGATGAGATATCATATGTTCTATCATCTTGCCCCTCTGGAATTTGTTAGATTTTTATCAGTCACGCTAGCATTATGATCTTAGGATCTTTTAACTGAGAGAATAACATGCACAACAATAAACACAAGAGACAAGAGACACAAATAATTTTCCTCAGGGTAAACATAAAGGAGAAAACCTTGCAACTTCCTCAGAGATAGAATCAGCACCAAAAGTAAAACCTAAAAACATAAAGATGTTCTCTCGATAGCAGTAGTCTCTCTCTCTGATCCCAACAACTTCTCTCTCACTCATGCGCCCCAATGAGTGAGTGTGTGTGTGTGTTAAATATAGAGGGTCACTCTCTATTTATATTCTTTCGGTCACTTGAAACCCACTCCAACATGTCGGCCGCACTTAACAATTACTTACTAGAGTTGACATCTCTAGGAGTGTCTAATAACCCTAGTGCCTCGCAACTTGTGGGGACTTTGCCTCCTCTGACCAACAAGGAGGTTTATCCTTAACACAATGGTGGGGACTATTGCCCCGACTTACAATGACTCACCTAGGGTCGAATTCTCTAGGATAGTCTAATAACCCTGGGGCCCCACAACTGCGGGAACTTTAACCCTTGACCAATAGGAGGGTTACCCACAATGACTTGACATGACTTGTTTACATTATAGAACCTCCTGATAGGAACATCAGGGCATGGCATGACTCAAATACATTACAGACACATCCTGAAATAAACATCGGGGTACAATACATAAGATATATGGATGAATACATTTCAAAGTTACAAATACATCAACACTCCCTCTTAACTAGGAAGGTATTCTCTTGACACAATTTATCAGCACAAGTCTTCTTCTTTGTGTCATCTAGATCATCATCAAGTCCTAGTCATCTTCAAGTTATCTTCATCTTCAAGTCATCTTCATCTTCAATTCATCTTCATCATCGGATCTGGATCATCACTCGATTTGGATCATCATCACTGGATCTGGATCATCACTCGATCTGGATCATCATCACTAAATCTGGATCATCACTCAATCTGGATCATCATCACTGCTAGATCATCATCACGGGTGCTATCTCATGATTCTTCTTGTCATAGGAAGTTCTATAGAGCCAGCTCGATTTCATGCTGGTTGTAGGCCTAGCCTCCATGTAGGTCTTCTTCAGTGCTTATATCTGACCCTAAGTCAGAATGGCCCACCCAACACTTATATATGATCATGTAGGAACCAATCCTATAATCACATAAAAAAGGCACGCCCAACACTCACATATAACCATGTGGGAACACATCCCACAACCCTGTCAGAAAGGCCCAACACTCACATTTGACCATGCGAGGAACCAATCCAACATACCTGTCAAAAAGGCTCTACACTTACATTCGACCATGTGAGGAACCAATCCAACCTACATGTCGAAAGGGCTCTGCACTTACATTCGACCATGCGAGGAACTAATCCAACCTACACGTCGAAAGGGCTCTGCACTTACATCTGCCCATGCAAGGAACCAATCCAGCATACATCACTACTACATTTCGATCCAAAATCCAACGGTTTTTTTCGACGACGCGTGGATTTCTCTTTTTAAACTTACAAAAAATCACAAAGATTCTTTTTTTTTTTTAAATATGGCCACAAGCGTCGGTTAAGCAACGGCTAGTCTCATAACCGTCGCTTAACCGACGAAACGTTAGTCAAAAAAAGTCAAACAAACAAAGAAAAGCGCCCAAAAGTCACATAGGGCGCCAAAGGATTCACCTTTTATCATTATTTTCCCACACCGGGGAGGGAAAGTCCAGGTCCTGCCTCCAAATTGCTTCTCCTTGCACGAACGAGTGAGGATACTGTGAGAAGGTTGTCTGTTTGGCCTACCTAATGGAAACACAGATCGCACAGCTCAACTCACTGCAGAGCCAGGGGTCGTATAGATCCATAGCTTTCCCCACACATATTGATATTGTATGCACAGTTTGCTCAAATTAAGAACAGTACTGGATTTCGAGCGAATTGCAATTTCCAGGATAAAAATGTCTTACGCATACCTTTTCAAGTACAATCATAGGAGACACTGGTAGGCATCTTGATCTGTATACATTCATTCTATTCTATGTGTATCCATGGAAAATTGAATTGCACTTTCACTAGAATGAATGAAACGATAAATGTTTTGGTGTTTGGCAGGAGTGGGGAAGTCATGCCTATTGCTGCAATTCACGGACATGTTCCCTTATCGCTAACCTGCTTGCTTCTGTTCTATCACTGTCTTGCTTCTGTGGCTTGCCTAATGAACTGCCATTCTATTGGTTAGGTTATTCCTCTATCCCCGATCCTTTTTCAGAACAGAGGCTTCTGAACCCTCTCATTTCTTTCCCTCAAAGAGCTAATGCATCCGAATCTTTTTTTGGTCAAGTGTCTAAAGAGCTCAAATCTACCCAACGGCCCATCAATCGTCACATAAAAGATGGATGTAATATTATTGTCAATAAAGATGCTCTTCACCCAAATTCAGGTTCTTACTGAAAGGCAGGCTATGTGTCAGTTGGCCCTCACCCTCTCTATGGTCGATCGTGCAATTCACGGACAAGAGGTTCCAGCCAGTGCATGACTTGACAATCGGAGTGGAATTTGGGGCGTGCATAGTTGTTGAGTAGGGCTTCAGAATCCCATTCTTAAGGTGTAAAAGTGTTCTTTGGGCATTTTACTCATCTTCTGCAAAATCAAAGGTGGCTTCTATGGGAATTTGTTCTCTGTGGTTTTGAAGAGCTGCATGCAGATTTGCTCCACAATGGAATTATTCTGGTGAGATGGTATTGAAGCACATTGTTGTTTTGAATAGAGTTCAGTTCCTGGTTTCGTCGTTCATCATCTTTCAGTAACATCTATTTGAAGGTTAATACAACAGGTTTGAAGAATGTTACTTATGTGCTGCTTTAGTTTCCATTCAATTTATTAATCATAGAAAAAATATTTCTTTCAAACCCAGACGTAGCTTTGAAGTCGGCCCTTGATGCTCATTCACTATTTATGTTTCTGGGGTTCAAAGCGTTACTGCAGAGACAATTTATGAGAAATGACTTTTCTTCCTATATTCCATATTATGTTGCAGTTTAACATAAGACTCGTGGTGGACTCCAGAGGGCTGTAGTGATCTTTTTTTCCAGTCTGCATGCGGTTTTCTTGGTTTTCTTTATTTCTATATTGTTGCGCTGCAAAGGTTTGAAAGTAGTTTGCAGGGTTTCTTTATTTTTGTGCTTTATACTGCCCAGGAAAAGTTTCTATGTTTCTAAGAATATATTTAGAGGGAGAGTTTACTTTCTGACAAAACTATTTGTTTAATGATTATAGATTTCCCTGTGTAGGGGAACCATGCAAGTTGTCAGTAGCTTGAAAGAAGTGTTTTTATACTTAGCAGAAATCTATACATTTTTAAAATAATGCGTGTATCCATTAATAAGTGAACAGAGTTATTTTGCAGCTTTAGTGGAAAGGAGAAAAAGACTAAACTCTCCTCAGCAGTCCTCTGACTCCCTCATTCACATTTATAACACTTTGTACCACATGATTCTAAATAGCCTGTTCCTGTGGGAAGCTGAAAAGTTCCTCCTTGTGTAATCTGTATTAACTTATTTCTTATATTGAACATCAACCAGGATGGGAAGGTTGCAGAGTGGAGAATCATGTGCCGAAGAATCAACATCAGTCTTGAAATTAGCAAAGACCAGCAAACCAATTGTGTGCTGTTAAGTTCCACTGGAGGACAACTTACATTACTGAGGGTAGAAAAAATCTCAAGATTGATAAGTGTAAATTTCTTCTCAACTCCTTTTCTCTGTTTCGAGGTATATTTTTTTGGTTGGAGTATTGACTAATTCACAAGAAACAATAGTGATTTGTTGGACCTTTAGCATACAACCTTCTCTGTGTTGTATTCCAGCATTATACAAACCAATCTGCAGTCATTAAACCGCCCTCAAGCTGTGCATTTTGACTATCACCTACAGCCATACAATTGCTATCAACACTATGTTGAGATCTATTACTTACAATTACTTTTGTTCTCATATATATGGTGAAAACAACAACAAGAATGAAGCTTTGCATCTTCGTTATTACTTGGTGGCCAATTGAATAGACAAAGATACATAAATGAGTATTGGGTTTAAATTTCTCAATATTCAAACAAAGTTTTGCTGTTAGAATAACTGAATCGTGAAGGAAAAATTGCAAAGAAAACATTTGAGTGCACTTGAATCCTCTGCTGGAAAACAACTTTGGCACCATAAGCATGTGAACTAAGCAGACAGGTAATGAAACCAATCTAAACAAAACACAAGAAACCTACAACTTTTTGAAGATTGCAAAGACATTGACTCAGATTTGGTGATTTCATGGATATTAACTTATCTTATCTTATCCAACAAGACACAACAGTAAGTTATATCCAGCAAAAAGTAAATAGGAAACATTATAGAACTTTTGAATGAGCTACAAGCCTGTTCATATGCAATAGTAAGTAAAAGGCTAAAAAGTCTTCTTCAATAAGATATCTGAAAAATCTTGGGCAAATGCAATGAATCATGTTCCTTTCTCCCCAGTGACACTCCTCAACACTCAAGAAAATCCAATGTCACAATATTGAAGTTGCTCACAGTTTCTCAGAGTAAAAATGACAAGTAAAATCCATACATATGATGACAATGTCAAGAATTTAAAACTTTGGTTTTCTACCAGGGGAACATTTGATTCTTTCCAGGAATTCTGACTAGAGTATGTGGTGGTTTATTATAACAGCAACCTTAAAAGTCTTACTGGGTATCAAAGGGTGCCAAAGAACCGAGTAACGGTAATCCAAATGGTGCAATTCTATGGCT
>LPNX010148077.1:88882-126391 GCA_001517045.1 Pseudotsuga menziesii | reverse complement strand
GTAATGTGCTTTTTTCATGTAAAATATGGTGGTCATTGACAATTTGTGTGTGCATGTTTTTGATAGAGAGAAAAGGTGCTTATTGTCATTTTGTGTGCACCAAGGCATGTTCTATGTGAGAAACAATTGTGTTTTGAATTCCTCCAAAACCAAAGGCCGGAAAATATCCATGTAATGATCAGGTGAGAGAAACGAAGTAGGCACTTGTGTCAAGTTACTTGCCTGCAAATTCTCTGTTTCACTTCCAGAAAGACTAATTCCAACCACAGAGAAATAATTTAGTTCTAGAATTCGTTTGTACCAATCATCTAGTCTAGGAGGTTTACACTTTCTCATCCCACTTTGCAGCCTGTCAAATCTACCTTTATTGTTCTCCAATGGGATCTGAAGGTGGATCAACTGACGCTTTGAAGGAGCTGGAAGCTTTGGTAATAATGTTTGCACATTTCTTGCAGCATCAAGTGAAGCTTCAAGAGGATCATCCTTCCTAGCAGACACCAACTCCTTTAAGAGCAAATCATCACCAGATTTGCAGACAGTTGATGGTTTATGCACCCTGGATATTCTAGCTATATTTTCAGCATCATGTTTTTCGTCCCCAATGCCATGTGACTCTAAACCAGTTCCAAAATTTGCTGCATCCCCAGTTCTATTTAAAATCTTGCTTTTGTTAAAATCTTTCAAGCTTTCTTGTATTTTCTGGCTAGAAACATGTTTTTCATCACCAACAGTAGGTAAAGATGATGAATTATACAATGATACTGGGGGAGTGCTGACAGGAACATTAAAAATCAGGTCAGGAGGTTGTGGAACTATACTGCCTCTGTTATCAGACGGTTTGTGTGTAAATGGAGGCTCTTTTATACCAGAGTTACTAGACCCCGTAGTAGTATCTATAGTACAGATCTTATTATAGCTTGTACCCAAAGAAAAATCCTGTCTGCTATTACTATAACTCTTATGATTTGAGAGAGAATTGTGAGATTTTTTATCAGCTTGTATAGTCTTTTCAATTTCACAATATAGTGGCTTCTGAAATCCACCTTTTGCACATGAATGTGATTGTGAAGGAGCACAGCTCTCTCTGTCTGTTTCTACCTCGTCATCAGAAAGAATAATAATCTCATGTTCTTTTCTTCCCTTACATAGCTCAGTTATACCACCCTTATCACAGGAATACCCATAAACTGTGTCCTGGGCCTTATGAAAATGATTTTCTTCAGAAACGAATGCTTGGTTGTGTACAGTTCTCCTTTCTCTCTGTCTTTGAGACAGAGAAGCATTATATTCTAACATCTAAATAGAAAGGCGAGATACTTGTTCTTCTAATTGATATACCACAAGATTGTCTGTGCAACAAATAAAATGAAAATACCATCAGCTGCAAATGCAGGAAGGAACATCCTTATGCAATAAAAATTGATCAAAAAAGAAACTAAAACCTCACCTGATTCAAGAATTCCTTTTATAGTATTAATAACATTGTGAGAAGCTCCATCGGGCTATATCTCTTGGCACATATGCTCCTGGAAATACTACACGGATATATGGATCTGAAGAGAGTGCTTTGCCATTTTGCTTGTGCACTATATTCAGAAGATCGAAAGACTTTGGTGGTGGGGTCTTTTCACTTGCAGCTACTGTCATGAGTGATCTTATTCACAAAGATCCAACTTGCTATTATGTGCTAGATGCTGCTGGTCTGCCTAATGCATTTTTGGATGCTATCATGGTTGGTGTCCTTCCTTCTGCAGATGCAGTAGCTTGTATACCACAGTGCTTGGATGCTTTGTGCCTTAATAACCTTGGTCTTTAAACTATTAATGAACATGGTGCTCTAAGATGTTTTGTGAAAATTTTTACATCAAAAACCTACTTACGGGCTTACATCAGAATGGTTATTATCAGTCCACAACTTACTCTTTTGAGAGCTGAAAACTCAAAGCTTACTACCATACCTGCCAAAAACTAAACGTTAACTACCCTGCTTGCTGAAAACTAAAAAATGATCTCATAAATGCTCAAATTCCTTTGAGGTTGTCCACTTTGAAAATGCTTTTGAGATATATTTATGAACTGTATCTTGTTATCTAGATGTTGCTTCCTTGTGCATTTTTTTATGCATTCTACTAATACCTGATGTTCTAAACCAAGAGAACCTAGACTAGTCTATCCAAAATAGCATTTACCAGTCATTTTCACTCAAAAATATGATTCCCTCTTTTCCATTTGACCTTCACCTTGAGTCTGAGGATAAAGAAGATCACAAGAATGATGATGGGGATTAGAGTCTTAAATGTGATGCCAAAGGGATGATTTTGAATTTGGACATGTCCCTCAGCCATTCCTGGTTATCATTACAACCTGTTACAGTACTTGAAATTAATTTTTTTGGGAAAACAATAGCTTTTTTTTCCATGCTTCTCTTGTTCATGTTCCTTCAAACGATAACTGTGAGATCGATATGGCTGTGTTTAAACCTGACAACTGACTAGGTACATTCTATACTGACCTTCACACTGATGCTTCCTAGATGATCATTGTTATTCAATTAACTTTTTCTTGCATAGGACTGCATCTTATGAGATCACTACCTTCACATTCTTAGGTTTTATTTTTACATTTTAAATTACACTTGACTTCAGATTCAATATATTTTTTTCAAACGACCTTGTGCCCATGTCTTGCAATGCTGAAAAGTGTCACACCTTTCCTACTGATCCATTTCCCAATCTATATACAGTGTACACACCCATGTTCTGGCTATCTACCCTAGTAACTTGTTCCACTTTACCATTACTTGAAAAAGTTAGAGATACGGTGTGCAGTAAGCTAAACTCTGGATCATTTGCACCTGAAATCCAGCGAGTTTTCTGGTCAAAATCCGGCGGAAATTGTTCAAGGGTAGTTTCCAGTGATTGGAATTGCATAAAGTGGGTGCCCCAAGGGTAATCGAGAGTGCTGAATCCATTTCTGCAATAAAAATTGCAAATTTAACACTGAAAATTTCATTCTCAACAACAAATCATGTTGCCGGATTCCGGTGAAACATGCCTGAAAAGGTGAAAATTGTCTAGAGATTAGCCAACTCCATAAGGTGTCACTTGAGAATTAGTTAAACTCGTAGGAGACATATTTACTAAGGAGACAGATATAATAACTGTGGAATTTTTTTGTTTTGTTTCTATAGGACAATAGCCTATTACTATCCTATATTGAGGCTTTCATGTAAGCTTTAAAGGATTAAAAATAAAAATAGAACTACTTTAAACAATTAAAAACAAAAAAAATCTACGCAACTATCGATCCAGAAAGCTTTGTTAATTGTGTCACTTTGTAATAAACTGTAGCAGTCTCCTCTATGCAAGAAAAACAAAGAAAGAGGCACAATGACAACGATTGTTTGTTTTTTCAATTTTATTTCTGGGTATGTTGATGGATAAAATGAAAACATCCTTTTGTAATCCAAAAAGTTTTTCCAGATTATGTAAGTGTTTTGTTGTGGTGAACTTCAGATTGTGCTCTCAAATATGATGGGATGTTCTTTTGCAGATGGGTTCTCACATGAAGAAGGCAATATTTGAAGAACAGATAGGCAATGCCTTGAACAGATGGCAGAAAAATGCTAAGAAAAAAACCAAAAAACATAGAAAGTCAGAGCATTCTTCTTCTGGAATCACAAGCAAATCAACCTTGTCTTCAGGATTTCGAAGTGGGGAATCAACTCCAATCTATGGATCTTCTCCGGAGATTAGTAGCACTCAAACTATGTGTTTGTCTGTGGCATGATCCTCCTCAAGAAGTGCTGCATTGTAAGCAAGCATTGTTGATTCATCTCTTCAATCAATCCATATTCCTTCCTCCTCACCTCTCACCCAGAAGTTGGCAAGCCTCCTCGCTTCGCTCACTTAACGTTGTTCGCCAGGTAGCCGAGCCATCGAACCAAATTTATGGCATATCTACTATCAGTTTAATGTAACATTATTATGTATGGCTTTTTAGAGGAGTGATGGAATAGTGTAATTTTTCAGGTAGGAAACTTTTTATGCTATAGATATTAATGTGATGGCATAGCATATTTGGTGTAGCTCTGGTATTATTACAGGTTGATAACTTAGCTGAGTTTAAGTGATGGCAGATCCTAGATTTCAGAGTTCGAGCCTGACATAGTTACACTGTCCAGCATGAAAATCTTCCCTAAATACATATATGCAGTTGAGCTCTGGTCTTAAACAGGGTATTCTAAATAGCTGGATCACAAGAATGAGGATGCTGATCCAAGCAATTGGTTAAAAAGAACCAATCTCCGCTCTGTTTTAAGGATGGGGTTGCTATTTTCAGCCACTATTCAGTCATCTCAGATCTGTGTCATCTAAATAATAAGGATCAGTGGGTGATACAGATAAATTGTTGCTCTATGGGTTACCATCATCGAGGGTATATCCCATGTGTTATGGGTTTACTTTAACACTGGCTTGGAGCTTGTGAAAATTCTTATGGAGCCACTTACAGTCTATTATTTCACCCACGCATTTTGATTGAACCATATGGAAGCACCCCTGGATTATTGCATAGTAGTCACGGATCTTGTGTTTACAGGGTTCGTAGCCACCAGAATATCTATTGAGCCAAGAAAACGAAGTTGATATATGATTTGTGAAGCCACGGTGATAATGTCAGTTTGTGAATCCCGATCTCCCTTTTTGATTATAAGCCATGATTATCAGAGTATGCTTACAGGTGTGCGGAATCCGTCCAATCCGCCGGATTTCATATTCGGATCAATAACCTTAGTCATCAATTTTGTGGATATTCAGTTCGGCTCCATTGCATTTGCTCAGAAGATACAAAACAGCAGGGAACATTGAAATTGCAGACATTGAAAATCAACGCATAAAAATACAAATCCAAATATTAAAAAAAAAAAACTTCACTTCCGTCGCTTAAGCGACGGTTATACATGTCTTTTTTCCGACGCTTTTTTATTATATCCGTCGCTTAAGCGACAGATTATCATGTCGCTTATCCGACGGTTACAGCTTATATCCGTCGCTTTACCGACGGCATGAAGGTTAATTTAAAAAAAAAAATTGACTAGCCGTCTCTTATCTGATGGCTCTGCTGTCGCTTAAGCGACGGCATGAAGGTTATTTTATCAAAAAAAATTTACTACCGTCGAAAATATTATGTCGCTTAACCGACGCTTGACATTTAACCGACGGTTACTTAGGTGTCGCTTAACCGATGGTTACTTAGGTGTCGGTTAACCAACGACAAGTTTTGGACGCTTAAAAAAAAATCATAGTGTCGTACATGCGACAGGGAAGTGTCGAAAATCCGACATGACGGCCGTCGGATTTTTGGTCAAAATGTAGTAGTGCATGTTGGAACGGCTCTCAACCCTAGGCTGAGGATTCCTGGTAACTGACCAGGTGCCTCCATTTACAGAATGGCATTTAGCACTTATATCTTATCATGTAGGAACCAATCCTACAGTCACATTAGAATGGCTTAGCACTCATATTTGACATGGAAGGAACCAATCCTCTCACCATGACAGAATGGATCAGCCCTTACATCTGACATGGAAGGAACCAATCCTCTCACCATGTCAGAATGGCTCACGGACTCATCACTTCCCTTTGGAGGGAACCTCGATCTGGAGAACACTAAGCTTCTCCTTGAAGTATTCAAACTTCACCCTAGCTAATGTTTTTGTCAACACATTAGCTATCAGTTCGTCCATTGCAACATACTGGAGCTTCACTGCTCCCCTCTGCACCCTATCCCTAATATAGTGATACTTGATCTCGATATGGTTCGACTTGTCATGGAACACTAGGTTCTATGACAACTTCACACAACTCTGGTTGTCACAATATATACAAGTAGCATCCAACTGGAGATCAAATAAATTAGACAGTAGCTTTCTTAGCTATACTTCCTCACAATTAGCTGAACAAGCTACGACATACTCTGCTTCAGTTGTACTCAGTGCCACACAGGATTTCTTTCTGCTAAACCAAGAGATCACACCTGATCCCATACTGAAGAAACACCCTAAAGTGCTCTTCCTATCGATGGCACTGCCTGCCCAATCTGAATCAACATAACCTTCCAGGTTAATCTTTTGATTCGCCTCATACTTGAGCCCATAATCAATTGTACCCCTTAGGTACCTCAGAATATGCTTTGCAGCAATCAAGTGAACATGTCTTAGATCTATCAGGAATTGGCTCAAGGTGTTCACAGCAAAGAAAATATCTGGTCTTGTGTTCATCAGGTACATCAAGGACCCAATCATCTGACGATACATCGTGGCATCAAACATCTCTGATGAAGCATCACTCAATAGCTTCATGTTCAATGCCATAGGTGTGGTCATGGCCTTGCAGTCCATCATCCTAAACCTCTTCAGAATCTCTACTGCATACTTCCTTTGTTCGAGGAATATTCCATCCGCATTCTGCCACACCTCCATGCCTAGAAAATAGTGCATCGACACATCAACCTTGAAGAAAACGTTGGAATCCTCTTTACTCTCAGGAAAGCCTAGAGTCATCAGTAATCTATCCATCCTGTCGTACCATGTCGAACCTCAGGATCTTCTATAGTCACTCCCTCTGAAGCATCATACTCCCTTTGTCTTCCGTACTCTATGCATTGAAACATTCTGTACTGGAGTGACAAGTAGCTTCCTCTGCTACTAATATTCTATGTATCCATCTAGGATCACTGGATACCAAGATCCTCTATCTTGAACTTTTTCAAAAGTTCTTCTTGCACCCATCTGTGAGCTTGTCATCCTCTATAGGCTTTCATCTTCAACCTTGTATCAAAGGTTAAGATCTTCATCAAGCTCATCATGCATGTGTTATCCCATGGGTGTCTTTTGAGCTCCTACAAGGCCTTCTTTCATTTTCACACATGAATTTTTCTGTCATGTGTCTCAAATCTCACTGGATACAAATGTCTCTTCATAGTCTATGCCTTATTTTCGTGAGAAGCCTCGTGCTACGAATCTTGCCTTGTATCCCACGATGTTTCCATCTACTGCATGATGGAACTACGAACTTCCCTTCACGTATCGATACTGCACCCTAGACATCATTCTTCTTGAACTGATCTTTCCTTTCTTTTTGGTTACTTCTTCATAGCTGGAAGGTTCTACATCAATGATGTCACTACATTCATCATATTATTCTTCATCTTGAATTGTTGTCACTTGTTCTTCGGAACAAGTCTAATCCTTCTTTGCTTGTAGGCGATTATGTATGCGATATTTCCTACAAGTCAAATTCATTTGCATGGTTAGAGATATTTCATAAGGAATATTCATAATGGTAAATTCTTATGCATAAATATGTGATCATGCAACTATTTTAGCCAATACAACATTCATCCATATCTCACGAAAACTTTCTAGATGTCTTCCATCTCTACCAGGACAACATTGAGATTGTGCACTAATACAATATGTTATCAAAGAGGTTGCATTCTAGATAAGTAGCACCATGAGCTACTTACCCATCACATGCATATTAGTAGTATGATGTCATTAATGCAAACATTCTATCATGCATAATACATCAACTGAATATAAACAAATGCATAACAAAACAATATCATGAAATGGAAATTGAATACTTATCTTTATTTGTTTCGTGGATAAACTGCTTCTTGAGCCTTCAGCTTCATCTTCTTCTTCATTCATAATAGCATCGTTTCTTATACAAATGCTCAGATGGATAAGAGGTTCTTCAAGAGTTGAGTTCTTCATATTCCTCATCGCTTGAGGTATCTTCAGTTGCTCCCATCTTCTCTTCTCTTATTATGAGTTGAGCTTCTTTTTCTTCCCAGAGTTTTCTGAAAGTAATCACTTCCTTCTGGCACACATTCCTCGTATGAATGAATCCCATGATCCTGGGAGGCCGTTCAAGGTGGCTATCACCACTTCAATATTCTTCACTTCTTATTTTACCGCTTCAATTTGTTCTTTGATTTGAGAGACCCTTGTAAAGTATGACTGTATGGTCTCTTCATTCTGGATCTTCACATTATTCAAATGGTTTCTTAAGGTCATCTTCCGATGTATGTTCTTCCCTTCAAATATATTGGTCAGGGAATCAAACATCTCTTTTGATGTCTTTAGGGAAGACACTCGTGGTATAAGGTGATCCATGATTGAATCAGCAATGATCTTCTTGGCCTTAACCAAATTCTTCTTGTGTAAGGATTTTAGCCTCATCTCCCTCTGGAACTGGAACCTCTCTACTTATGTAGGTGTCCAATTCATTTTCTTCAGAGATATCATATACTTCCATTCTTGGAAGTTTTCAACTTCGTCAAACTTATCATCAAGCTGATGTGATATATAACTTGGAAATGAGAACCTCAAATGAAAATAGCAAAAGATTAGATCTTACTGATTTGAGGTTTCCGTCCTGGTTTCGGAGCTGGCTGATCTAGGGTTTGTTAGAGAAACCATAATTTTCAAAAATTGGAATGTTTTAGATCTTATTGGATAGAAAGATAGATATCTTAAAGGCAAGTAGTCCAATGTACTCCTTTTCTGAAAACAATGGAGGGAAGCTCCCAGAACAGGAAGCCCTAGTTTTCCAATTTCTTCTGCATAAATTCCTGTTACTGTTTCTGCGTTCTCTGAGATTACTAATCCTCTATGTCTGAAACATTGCACTAAGGTATCCTCACCTATCCCTGTTCCAACACCATAGGTTTCATTAGAATTAGTTTCACCAATTGGGACTTATGATCATTTTCCCAAGGTGACCTGTTATAGGACTGTTCAGAATAGAGAATTTGTATGGAATTCCGCGTGTCACTATTTAATCTTCTAGGTCTAGAAGTTGGACCACAGAAATTAAAGTCCGTTCCCTTTCTGGAACATCTTCAAAAATTTCATTTGGACCTTTGCAGCCCAAGATATGGCAATTCTCCTCAGGTGTCCTGTTTGGGGATGAATCCTAGAAGAGGCTAGAACCCTAACTTGGAGGGATCATATCTCCCAAACTATAGTGAATCTGAGGCTGAATTGTGGATAAAATGTAAATCAAGATTTTATCTTCGTCCTGTGAAAGTTTCAGCTCCTGATCCTTTGCCAATCCCAAGATATAGCGAATATATAAAAACTTATCATTTTTATTATTTTAGGGTTTTTCCAGCTTGGGGTCAAAATAGGGTTTGAATTTCCCAGAGTTATACCCAACCAAAAAGCTCAAACCAGGTCTCTAAACTTTGATTTTTATGAGGATATAAATCCTATGCCAGGCTCACTGAAAAATTCCTCTTATGTAGAAAGCCCTAATTTCCCACACTGAAAACTGAAAATGCTCGGAATTGAATTCCGCTTCGACAGAAAGATGCGCTCTTCAATGGAGAGTCAGCGTAGCATACTTTTGTTGATGGATTGTGGAGAGAGACCCAAAAATAAGAAGCCCTAGCTTCTGCTGCTGCATATTGTCTTCTTCTTAGGTTAGCTCTGATATCATGTTAGATTTTTATCATTCAAGCTAGCATTATGATCTTAGGATCTTTTAACTGAGAGAATAACATGCATAGAAATAAACACAAGAGACAAGAGACACAAAGAATTTTCCTCGGGGAAACCATAAAGGATAAAACCCCGCAACTTCCTCAGATATAGAATCAGCACCAAAAGTAAAACCTGAAAACATAAAGATGATCTCCCGACAGCAGTAGTCTCTCTCTCTGATCCCAACAACGTCTCTCTCACTCATGTGCCCCAATGAGTGAGTGTGTGTGTGTTTTAAATAGAGAGGCTCGCTCTCTATTTATATTCTTTCGTTCACTTGAAACCCACTCCAACATGTTAGACTCACTTAACAATTACTTACTAGAGTCGACATCTCTAGGAGTGTCTAATAACCCTAGTGCCCCACAACTTATGGGGACTTTGCCTCCTTCGACCAACAAGGAGGTTTATCCTTAACACAATGGTGGGGACTATTGCCCTGAGTTATAATGACTAACCTAGGGTCAACTTCTCTAGGATATTCTAATAACCCTAGGGCCCCACAACTGCAGGGACTTTAACCCTTGACCAATAGGAGGGTTACCCACAATGACTTGACATGACTTGTTTACATTATAGAACCTCCTGATAGGAACATTGGGGCATGACATGACTCAAATACATTACAGACACATCTTGGAATAAACATCGAGGTACAATACATAAGATATATGGATGAATACATTCCAAAGTTACAAATACATCAACAGTATTCTATCCTTAGAAGATGTTGCATCCCTATAAATTCTAAGAGATAGAAAAATTAAGATGCTTGCTCATGAACTTTTGACCTGGAAACTCAACAGTAGGACTAAGTGGGCAGAGCTTGGTGATGCTAATACAAAATAATTCCACTCCATTGCTTCGGCTCGAAGGAATCATAACTATATCTAGGCTCTACAAGATGAGGAAGATAGCTGGGTAGAAGATGAGGAAATTTTGATGGATTTGGGCATCAGGCATTTGTTGGAGACTTTCAAAGATGAAAATCAGACAAATATTGGTGACCAGCTAAAGGTTATCCAGATTTTTCCTTCCTTTGTTGCTGAGGATGAATTTGATACTTTTACATATAAAATCACTTTGGGGGAGATTGAGGGGGACCTGAGGTTCTTCAAAAAGGATAGAAGCCAGGGCCTTGATAGATATCCTGTTGAATTCTTCCTCAATTTTCTTGATTTATTGGGTAGTGAATTGCTGGCTGTTGTTGAATCCTCTAGGGTTTTGGGGAGGGTTTAAGCATCATTGAACTCCACATTCATAACTCTGATACCCAAGAAGGAGAAGCCACTCTCCTTTGCAGATTTTAGGCCTATATCTCTCTGTAACCTGGTTTATAAGCTTATTTCCAAAATTGTTGTTCTTAGGCTTAAACCCTTTCTAGATAAGTATATCTCTCCGGAGCAGTTTAGATTCCTTAGGAATAGACAAATTGTTGAGCCAATCAGTATCACATAGGAAGATCTACATTCTTTGAATACAAAAAATAGCAAAGCTCTAGTCTTAAAATTGGATCTGGTCAAAGCCTTTGACACGGTCAACTGGTCATATCTCCATCTCATACTGATTCAGATTGGTATTCCCTTGGGTGGTGTCAATTAGATCATGGGCTGTCTCACATCGGTCAATTTTTCTATTTTGGTTAATGGTACGCCTTCACGCTTCTTCACTTCCTCTAGGGGGATCAGGTAGGGATGTCCCTTATCCCCTCTACTGTTCATTTTGGTGATTGAAGGGCTCAGTTTACTGCTTAAAGATGCTAAGGAAAAGGGAAGGATTCGTGGCATTAATATATCGGCTAATATGACCCTTACTCATATCCTATTTGTTGACAATGTGGTTCTTTTTGGCATTGGTACTGTAGATGAATGGATGGCATTTGATGTCATTCTGGAAACCTTCTGCATGGCTTCAGGTATGTGCATCAGTCTTGAAAAATCTGGGTTCCTTTTTAGTGGCCTGGAGCTGGGGGTAAAAATAAGTATTCAGAGTTTTTTACCATATAAAATGGAGCCCATCTTGAATGGCTTCAAGTATCTGGGATACTTTATCAAGCCCCTTGGGATATAAGGTAAAAGAGTGGTGGTGGTTGATCAAGAATTTTTAAAGAAGGATCCTGCACTGGGCGGGTAAACTTCTCACCCTGGGGGGGAAACTGGTTCCCATACGCATAGTCCTCACCCGTCTTCCAGTATACTAGTTTTCCCTTGCCCCTGTTCCCAAATCCATAGTTAATAAGTTGAGAAAGCTGATCTTTGAATTTCTTTGGGGCTCTTCAAGTGCTAGTAAGCACTATCATCTTGTGGACTGGCAGTTGCTCCCTAGACCTATTGAATTCGGGGGATGGGGTATAAAAAATCTGGAGTGGTTCAGTATCTCATTACGTCTGAAGAGTTTATGGTTAGTGCTTAATGGTACAGGATTATGGCACAAGGTGATTTCTGCGAAATATTTAAAAAATTAGTCAATGGAAGTATGGCTCAGAGACAAAAATTTCCTTGTTAGAGGGACTTCGATCTTTTGGAATGGATTCTTAAATACTCTATCATGGTTGGGTAGGTGTTTGGGATGGTAGGTTGGGAATGGTAAAAATATACATTTAGGATCTGATCCCATAATTGGGTCTTCTGCTCACTCTATCCTTCCTCCTGATCTAATTGATTATCTTGCAGATTATGGCATCACAACCCTTCAAGATGCCCATAATATTACTTTTGAGGTACATTCTTACTAGCTATGGGATAAGGACCTAGACTTGGGGGGATCTTGGGCTACCTGCTGGAATGAGTATATCTCTAGCCTAGAGACTGGTGGTATTAGACTTAGGAAAGTGCTGGATAAACTACTTTGGTCCCATAATAAAAAATATGGCATGGTCACAACTGCTCAGGTATATGACTTGATAACCATTTCGTTGTTGGATCCTCCCAAGGATCAGCCGCTTCGTGAGGATATGGCATGGTGTATTTCCCCTCAAGATAAAATGTTTTTTCTTGTTAGCTCTTAACAATAGAGTCTTGACTTGGGATGACCTTGTAAGACGTGGTTGGAATGGCCCTGGCAGATGTGTGATGTGCTTCAGTGCTGAAGATACTACAAAGCATATATTTTTGGAATGCCACTTTACATTCTCGGTTTGGACAATGCTTCGTGGGATCTACCACTGTGAATATCCCTGCGATGAAGGCTCAATCTATGATTTGTTAAAGTTTTGGTGCTCGTTATATTCAGAACACTCGGAATGCAGATACCTATTGATATTTGCATGTTGGTGCATATGGAAGACACGTAATAAGTGCATTTTTGAGGATATGTAGGCTTCCATCAAAAGTGTGTTGTTTTAGGTTGAATATCTGATGCATCTCTTTCCTGTACCTGTTAAAAAGAGAAAAATCAAAGCTATTGGTGATGCGTCGGACTTGGTATTTCCCTGTGGCTTCTTCGATGGGGCTGTAGCTGCCTCCCTATGAGGAGAAGGTGTTAATATTGCTATCGGTAGCCACATAAGTCGCTCCTTTAAGCTGAGATGTGGACCCTCGACTAACACAAGAGATGAGCTCCTGTATTTGTGGACTCTGCTTTTGGTGGCACACAAAATGGGCCTCCCCTTTTTGCACAATTATGGTGATTTCTCAGTTATTATTAGCTGGGCTAATAACAAAGCTTCTCTTACCTCACTTGAGCTGAATCACTGGTGTGATAACACCAAGATACTTATGGATGGTTTCGCATGGCTGGACATTCGCCATGTCTACCAGGATCATAATCAGAGTGTAGATAGCTTATCCAAATATTCCCTATATTTGACCCTCGGTATCCTTTGTTTCTTTGAAATTTTTTATGGTTCTATCTGTAAGAGTGGTGAATTTAAGCTCTTTTAGAGCAACGTGCTGGAGCTTGACTCATTTTCTTTCAGGCACTCAAAGACTTTGTCTCTCAGAACATTTTAGTATATGGGGTGGACATCTTTGGATTAGCTCTCTGGGTTCTCATTGTCCTCCTGGTTCAGACTGTTTGGCATGTCCTAGACATTAGCATGTATTTGGGACCTCTCCAGATCAAATTGGAAAACTGACACTAGGCTAATGTGGAAGCTCTTTATGACTTGATGATATCAGCTCTTCTGATAGCTGTGTAGTACCTAGTTTGGGGAGGCACATTATGATGGCCTTTGATTCATTTATGAATAACAAGGCCAGGATTTTTTCAACTGATTAAAAAAAAAAAAGAAAAAAAAAGCTCTTAATTAACAAATTTCTAAGAATATTATAAAGCAATATTAGAAATTAAATTTATATTTCATTAGGTTTTTAAAATAATGGTTATGTTATTTATGGATATATATTGAAATCAATGTTGTTTTATATAAAAAGGTGATGGAAAAGGAGACGTTCGAAAAAAAAATAGTTTTGTTTAAGGGGTTTTATTGGGAGGATTTGCACTTTGTTTTTTATTTCCTTTATAAGGATCTACCCACTTTGTTTCTATTCAAGTTCCTTGTACTTACTCATCCATTTGGTTGTTCTATATTACATACAGGTTTGTTCCATTATGTATTTTATTTGGCTGTATATGTGGGACAAACCATACAGAACACGTTCAATATGTTTTGCGATTAAACATTAAGCATTAAGAAATACTTTATTAATAGAAAACAAAGAGTAAGTTATTAATTGATGCCATAAATATTAATTAATATTGATTCGTCAATAAGGTCTAGATTGGGTTGTTGGGTTTTTCGTTGTGATATTTCCTACATAAGTTTAAATCTAGCTTGCAACATGTTATGATGGGCATTGGGGATAACTTCATTCATCGTGAATAACATGTTTCTATTCTTTCCATGGATGTAGCTCGTAACGTCGGTGAACTACAATTAAATTTTTTATTAAAAATAAAAATTCTAAAAAAATTGAACTTACGGTTCCACCGAGAGAGATTATATTAAATGATCTCGTGACCCGTGGACACATAACTGGATCAACTCCCACCCCATGTCCTCCTTTATTTAAAATCCATGGGGGGCGAAGCAAGTGGTAAAGTTGAAATTTTGTGAATGGTTGTAAATGGAAGGTCTCATGTTAAAATCCTTGCAAACTTACCTGTGCACCATGTTTCAGGAAATGTGGATGCACCTAGAGTTATAATGTCATGCGAGTACCATCCCCATCCCTAGTTGTTTATTCCCCTAGTAAAAATAAATTACTCATTCATTAATCTTCGCAAATCAATTATCTAAACTTCTAACTTTATTGGCCTCTCTGCAAAGATCATTTGGCAAGGATCCCTCTGCCACTATCCTTCCGCATTGTTCCTTCCACAATCTTATCCTTTTGAAATTTACCTTTCTGCAATGATCAATCCGTAGGTAAGCCTTCCACAATGGTCCTTCTGCAACTAGCCTTCTGCAATTATCCTTCTGAATTTTGGATTGTGGATTTGTGGGTTTCCCTTAACATTTCCTAAATTAAACTTTCCGCAAATACCCTTCTACAATTACCTTTCCACAAATATTCTTTCGCAATTACCTTTCCGTAATTGTCCTTTCGTAGTTACATTTCCACAAGTATCCTTCCGTAATTACCTTTCTGCAATTATCCTTCCGCAAATACATTTTCGCAATTATCCTTCCACAATTACCTTTCTACAATTATCCTTCTGTAAATACCTTTCCGCAATTGCGGATTGCGGGTTGACTTAAAATTATTTATCAAAAAACCTTCCACAATTGCAGATTGTGGGTTGACTTAAAACCTTTTCCAAAAAACCCTCTTGTAACTTTCCTTCCGCAATTGTAGATTGCGAGTTGTGGGTTGACTTAAAACATTTTCCAAAAAACCCTCCTGTAATTACCCTTCCGCAATTGCAGATTGCGGGTTGACTTAAAACTTCAAGGAAAAAGGCTTCCGCACTTAGATTTTTCTGGTTAAGAGCTTGTAATTGGTTTCAAATATTAGATAAGGTATTATAGTTGTGATTCTTTCTATGACCACAGGATCTTTTGAGTTTTTGTTACACTGAAATCTCATCATGTTGAGCCATGTGTTAACCCTATGCCTCAATCCCTAAAGTTTCCTTGGCTAAATGGCATTGAATAGGAAGTTCTTTCCTTAGTTTTTTCCCCCTCTAAGAAGGCCGACACTCTTTCTCTTAAGTAAAGGTGCATCGACACCTTTTCCCTTCATGATAGAAGCGCCATTGGCGCTCTTTCCCTTCATGCAAGGTGCATCGGTGCTCTTTCCCTTCATGAAAGGTGCGTCGATGGTGTTTAGAGGGGAAAAAATGAAGCTTTGGGACTCTTCTCGAAGGTGTATGAGGTGGAGGACTATCCCTATCATCTAGGTGAGGTGGAATTCGGTTCCCTAACCTATGGGGAAGATCCCTTAGACCCCTCCTTCTAATCCTCAACCTACTCTATCCCTTTATCCGTTTAAATTAAACCCTCTATCCATTGTGAAGAGAGGAAGAGAGGAAGGACTATGGTACTTTTATGCTGGTGGAATTTCTAGGTGATCCCTATCATCTTTTGGGAGGCTTACTATATTGATTTGGAGGCTTGGCTTGGATTGTTGGATGGAAGGTTGCAACATTAAGGCTAGGTTGTGACACTCATTCTCTTTGTAATTCTATGTATCTCCTTGATTACATTAATACAAATCTCTTTCCATAAATGTTATTATTTTGATAATATTTAGATATTTCTTCCTCAACTGTTATCTTATATCAATTCATGTTTGGATACACATGTACTGTTTGTTTGTTTCCACTTTCTCTACAGGGTTTTGTAGCTCAAGATCTAAAGGCTCTGGAGCTTGGATCAACAAAGAGATAAGAGAATTTGCGGACCTCAGGTAAGTGATCTATCTGTTAACTTGCATTTCTATTTGATCTAGGAAAGTAGATTGTATTGTGTACTTGATTTTTTATAGATCCACTTGGACTAGGGAGATCTAGCTTGAGTCTGCTTGAGTAGATTTATCCAATAACAGTTCTCTGAGAAGAAAAGATTTAGTCCTTTGTTCATCATTTGTGGTTACCAGATTTAGTACAGAAAAATATGTTTTTAAAATACAAATTAAAAACTCCTATGGAGTTTGCTTAATTCTGATTAGCTTACAACTTGTTAATCCATAACTCTGGATTACTATTAATAGTGTATATTTCCTTCATGTTCATGCGTGAAACAATTGTAAATTATAGTTTATTTTTCATCTATATTAGTTTTAGTGAGGGTTAAACCCAACATCCTCTTATAATTAATTTATGGAACCTTTCTCGATCTTCTAAAACCCTTGACTTATTGATATGCTCAATCTATTAATATGCATAAGAAGGTTTTATAAAGGTCCATCCTAACACTAAAACAACCTTAACAACTAATAATGACACTCCATCATCATAGCCGTAATACACCAAATCATCGGTTATGAAAGAATTTCCTGTAATCTATGCCAGGATTGAACCTGCTACTTATAATCTATATAACAATAATCTTTTTTTTTCATTAACAGAGTACAGTTAGAAGTATCTAATATATTTGCGATAGGGACAAAATTACCACAAATTCGTTAAATCTATTGTAGATGCTTCCAGTTCCAGATAAACCAATTATCGTATTCAAATCTAATGTACAGGAAGAGATTTACTTTTGAGCAATAATGCAGAGAGGATATGAGAATCATATTATCAAATTATTTCACAAACCCAAAGTGTAATTATAAACCAAAACAATGCTTGAATAAAACCAAGTAGGATCTATTATTCATGCAAAGCATTTATGATTTCCATCCAGAAAACCTAAGATCCCCATAGATAAATTCTTGTCAATGGCATACATGTATATGAAGAAATAAATATTCTGCATAATATAAAACTTTAATGAAACCTGGAATTACAACGATCCTGAATGTGGTAGGAACAACAGCGTTCCACCCAACCATAGATTAGGAACAACATGATCTATGCCCGTAATAACCCCCGATCTATATTATGCATGCCAAGAGTGGTGACAATCAACCTCAGACTCGGATATCTGTCAATAAGTAAGAAACCACTTGCCTAACACCAGAGTGCTCACATAGAAACAATTGAATAACTTGCCTAACGCAGAGTGCTCACGTAGCAAGGATTCATTTCCAACATACTATAGCTAGGAATTTTGCACCTGCTGCGGACAAGAGTTGTTCCTCTAGTCTGAATGGTTTATATCTAGAACAAATGGTACACGACAAGATTGGAAAACATTCCCTAGAATGGGTGGAGATCTGGAATCAAGTCCGTTTGATACACTAGTATAGATGTTTCCTGCAAAAATGATCTTTCATGGATGTACTTGCATAATCACAAGAGAAACAACAAACAAGATCAAATAGAACCAGAATATAATCCACTATTCTATATTGATGACTAAGGAATTCAATAATAAAACATATGATAATGAAACAATATATTTTATGGGAAGGGAACCAATTTTGCATTAGATAATAGAGAAGAAGTTTACAACCTATGCCTTAATGTCGATGTACTCCTTCACAAATCCAACATCACGTCCCCAATAGCTCCAACTTGCTCCCTCAAGATTACTTAACTGATTAAGGCCAGAATATCAAAGCAATAACATAACTTTACTCTCTCCTCAACCATGGAGAATGTGCCTACTTTAATAGGCTTGGAATGGATAGAGATGGTTGAGAAATTGGTGGGTGAGGTGGCTAGGAGATCCTACAAGGAAGGATCTCGATCCCAACTGGCCCTAGTGATTAGGGATAAGGGTGCCACAAAGCCTTCTTTCAAAAATCCTCGTGGGAACCTCTCGTTTTCACTTTTTACCAAGGGCACCGCTCTTTGCTCACCATGACAAAGCAGTGTTAGTAAAAACCACATATTGATCAAAGGATAAAGGTGGTGCCACCGCCTACTGCCAACACATTATACGAGATGCTGAAGAAGGTACTGCCTTTTGACTAAAGGGTAGAGGCGGTGCTGGAATTTCATATATAATTTTAATGTCTAGACCAATATTCTTGTTTCATAATTGGGAATGAGGGAAACACTGAAGTTTCATATCTTATCACATGTTGATGACGAGATTTAGGTATAACAGAATTCCCCCCAAAGCATGAGGCTAGAGGGATATGATAGGTGAGAGATTTGAAAGAGCAAGTTATCACTTCAAGGAAAGAATCAACTTGATCGGAGATCATCAACCAAGCATCTGTAATACATCAATACTTTTGACTCATGAGAAAATGTGTCTTCATCATGGTTGCAGACTAGTACAAGGCAGATCCATGAGAGAGATAAACAAACATGGCTACTAGAATATAGGGAGTTAAACTTGGACATAGCTACCATATATGCAATGTAGATCTATGGCATACAGACGCAAATTTGAGCATAGCCATGACCATACAAATGTGGATCCGTGCTGGTACTTGATACAATATACTCCATCACAACATGGGGAGAAATCTATGAGTGATTTTCAACAAATACCCAGGGTCTTCGTCTTGTCTTCCACAAAGTACGATTCTATCCATGCAATTACAATGATCTAAATTCAAACATGGTAGAAACCACTTGATTACCGGTCAATGATGTGAACCATTAACAAGTGCAAGGGAGATCACCATCAATGTCAATGATTCCCAAGGTACTCTAGTACAATCTACTGAGCATGAATAGATGATTTGATGTCAAACACTCAGTCGAGTCTATCGATCAAGGGCCAATGATGTGAACCTATGCTGAGAGCGAGAGAATCTGTCATTGAGGCATACATACCTCAAGGTACTATCTTTGTTTCTAAGACAAATTCCTAGATGATGAGCTGATGTCGACAAGAATAGTCTCGTCGAAGGAGGGCCATGATGCATCCCACATCGATGACATGAAACTCGAAAAAAAATTCTGGAATGTTGTAGATAATGTAACCATCGGACAGACTCAAAAGTACTGACGCAAAGGTTGTTTTAACTATGAAGGTAAACTTCTAACTTCCCTTTGAACATTGGGCGACAAGACAAAAGACTTGGAAGAATTGACTCGACGAGGAGGAACACAATACGACATTGGACAATGCATTCTTTGAAAGAATCAAAGGAGTGGCATGACTCATTAAAGTGGATCGAATTAGAGACAAGCTGATTTACCCAATTGACTGAATGAAATGCAGACAAGTGCCATGTTCAAAGGTGACAACAAACTGCCATTTTATTTGCAAAATGAATTGAATCCCTTCCCTTAATTCCCCCATCATGATTGATGAGTGCCTCTTTTCATTTTTACGAGTTCAAAGAGGGTAACAAACACTCGTTGTAGCTCATCAGAAGACAAGTCCATTCTCATATGTTTTACAAACCTAAGAAATGAGGGGTTCGTTCCCAAAAAGGGTCTCTCAGTGTTTATTTTAACGAGTCCAATGAAAGTTAACTCGGTATCGTTCACATTTAGAGATTCTGAACGAAGATAGAAGAAGACTCCAAAGGGTCCTTTTTCGTATGATTTAGTCTCTAGGGCCCAAAAATGTATAAAATAATATCCAAGAGAACTCTTCCAGTCATGATTGGCTAGAGTGTTCCTTTTTTCATAAATAGTCCATCCGAACTGACAAAGAGATAACCTACCGTTGAAGAGACGACTCTTCAAATACTTTTATGAGTATGAAGAAGAAAAGTACTCGACAATATTTTCATATTTAGGGAGTCCGAAAAGAGTTTAAAGGAGACGCCATTAGGTATCTTTTCACGATGAAAGGTTTTACAAGTCTGAAAAGAATTAAAAAAAGACTCGGAACTTTGATATTGAGTTTTAAGAGCGTGATCAAAGTATCAAAACGAACGCTCATAGAATTTTTCCATTTTTCAAAAGTACGAAAAAGTGAAAAATGAACTTCTCCATATACTTTACTGCTTATTTCTGCCCCTACAAGACTTTAAAATGACCATTAGTTTCCCAAAAAATTCGAAAAAATGACTTTCATAAACTATATAAAAGGGTGTTTTTATAAAAAATGGTATTAAAAAATTAAAAACCCTAAAAATAGGCTATAAAAGCTAAGTAAAATAGTAAAAACAACTCATTTCACTATTTACCAACCTTGGAGAGCATTTTGGGTAGTTTGGAGCCAAAACTTTAGCTAGAGATTACGGGAGCATCCACCACCCTTTTTTCACACCATCAGGTTCAGGTAAAAGACAAAACCCTTCTTTTTATTTTCATGGTTTCCAATTTTTAATTTTCATGGTTTTTTGAGCTCATAGGACAAACCTAAATTAGGAAATCCTAGCACTGCTCCTAGCCCTTATGGGAAAGGCGGTGCTTGACATAAAATGCATTTTTCAGTTCGACACAGGTGGTGGAACCGCTCTATCTTAACTAGGTAGAGGCGGTGCCAGCTATGGGTATAAAAAAACTAATGGGTCAGCCAAAATAAAATTTTCTAAGCAATTTTAATGATTGGGAATGTTTCTAAATGGATTTTGAATTATTTTTGGCAGGTTTATCAAATCAAAAAATAGTTATCTAGAAAGAAAGGAAACATGATGAATATGATGCCGATGCTGCAAGAGATGCGGGTTGTTTGGGTGCCCTATGGGGTGATGGCTTTCTGAAGTTCTTCCGGACCCCCAGCATGATTTCCCATCCCCGCTTGCTGGAACATATCCTACAAATGTGGAACCTAGAGCAACAATAATTTGAGTAGGAACTCATGTTTTGACCATAGATGTGGAGGAAATCTACGTCTTAACAAGGTTGTCTAGGCAAAGGGCCCCTATCTCTCTTACTGGTTCTTGAGGAGGGGACGTGACTACTCAGGAGCTGATCAATAGTCATTGTCATCCTGGCACGAGAATGTCAGGTAAGAAGATTCCAATTAGGGATATGGTGGATATGCCACTTCGCACTGTTCTTTTCATCATGCAGAGGTTGGCTAGAATCCAAGGGCCTCATCAAGCATCTCAAGCACATATGCTATATGCCCTGGAAGAAGCACTTCTTAGTGGGAAGAAGCACTTCTTCCTGTATTCAAGGACCAGTTGAAAAAATGTCAGCAAGGAGAAATAAAGAAGTTTGGTTTTGGGTCCATTTTATCCTGCTTCTTCTTTGAGAGGGTGCCTCTCATGAGACCCCAGGTGATCTTCACTGAGCTTAGGGCTAGAGACCCACGCATGCTAAGGTGGGTTNACATGGAACAAGAGATCTAAGGTGAAATTCGAGGCCGCTTTCTTCTGTTGGATACGTGACCAGAACCTCATGATAGAGGGTTATGCTTATGCAGGGACTAATTTCATAGGCGACCCTAATCTACCATTACCACCTAGTTCTCAATGGGGAGATCTTGGTAAGAAGCAAAAAAACCTAAAATGTTGATCATGTTTTTTATATTTTTATATTTTTATGTTTTTATGGGTAGTAACAAAACCTAAATTTGTACATGCAGATGTTGGTGGTGCATGACCCAGACGATATTCTTCTATGGATAGACGAGATAGGGCTCAATTTGTTCACAGGGGTGATGACCACCTTACTGAGTTGGAGGAGAACTTAGAGCGGCTAACTCTTGACATTCCTGACGCAGCGATAGATGACCTCCCTATGAGGTATCAGAGACATACTATAGTAGTGCCAGGCCGCTTCAACTGACTTCTTCGCAGGGTATCATAGGCCATCATGTGCTATCATGAGCATCACTAGATGGTGGACTGCATGATGTACTTACTGAAAGCTGACTAGCTTCAGGTTTTTTGTATGATTTTGTATTTCCTAAAATCCACAGTGCTTCAGACGAGGTCTCGTGACCACATTTTTTGTAAAAGACACTTTATATATATATATATACAGACTTATTACCGGTGTTTATATGTCTCAAATGGAAATCATATTTACATGAGTTTTATGTGTCATTTAGAATTTATTTTACAATGAACCATGTTTATTTTACAAGTTATGAATGGGAAATATACCAGTCTAGGATGTAGTTTTCCAACGAATCAACAACTGTATTATCTGACCTAGGGACATGCCTATAAGTGATACACTTGAATGACCTCTCTAATAAATGCACTCTCCAAAATAAACAGAGGAGTATAGGGTTTATGATGGTATAGACATGGTTTAGATGAAAAACCACTAATTGTGAATCCATAAACACTACCAACTCATGAATGTCTCGAGATGCAGCCTTAGTCAGTAAACCTATTACTGCCTGATACTCGATGATGTTGTTGGTAGCGAGACCAATACAAACCACTCCTAAACTAATCAATCCATGATCCGGGGAATATAGAACCCAAGCAGCTGAAGCAAGGCTTAGGGTATGACGACAAGCACCATCAACGAAGCTGTAAAAAGCCATCCGATCTACATAACCAAAACATGGTATAAACAGTTTGGACACTAAACTCAACACCATACTGAATCAATAAACAACACATTGAAAGCCAATAATATACAAGGTACCATACAAAAATGATTTAAGCATAGTACCTCTTTAGGTACAACCCATTGTGAGGTTTCCCAAAGGGTATCCCGTCATAATATACGAGCTCGTAAGCTCCTTTCTCTAAAACTTTGCTGATGACAAAGGGACCATACCACATTGACTCAAACTTCCCTTTACCTAGTTTATCGTGTCTCTGATTGTAGTTCAGAACTAGGTCACCTTCATTGAAAACTCGAGGCTGAACAGATTTATCATATTGTGCTTTGACACGTTTCTTATGTTCCTCATTAGCTAAGGTGGCATCTCTTCTAGTTTCGTTAAGATTAGTCAGGTATAGAAATATCTCGACCTCAGTGGAAGTGTTTGGAAAAAGTTCTACTACAAGTTTTGGTGACGGAATCTGGTATTGGATAGGAAGGACAGCTTCTAGTTTGTAAAGTAATTGGAATGGTGTGAAACCAGTTGTTGTTTTTACTAAAGTCTTGTAAGCCCAAAGGGCGTAAAATAGAGTCAGGTGCCAGTTGGATTTGTGATCTCAAACCATCCTCCACGACATGGTTTTTTAAATTTTGTTAATGGCCTCAACCTGACCACTAGCCTGCGGATAGTAAGGAGTTGAGTTTTCATGGCAAAAACCCAGATTAGTACTTAAATCGGTCATCATCTGGTTCTAGAAATGCGATCTGTGGTCAGTGACTATAGACTATGGGAGTCCAAACCTAGATATCATGTGATTAAATAAGAAGAGGGCGGTAGTATTACCATCCTATACATACATAGGGATAGCGTCATCCCATTTTGTGAAATAATCAACAACTATGATGATGTAACCATGCCCCCAGGCTAAGGTAGGCTTACAATGCATACAATCAATTCCCCATTTGGAAAAAGGGCCAACCACAATGATCGGGTGTAAAGGCGCTGGGTGGGTGCACTTTTTCGGATAGAAATGTTGGTAGGGTGGGAATTTCTTAATAGCCTCGTGACAATATTTGAAGATTGAAGGCTAGAAATAGCCAGTGTGAAGGATTTTCTAGGCCATAGCCATCCCAGAAAGATGACCACCACACTCTCTAGAGTGGCAATCATTAAGGACTTGTTCAACCTCTTCATGTGTAAGGCATCATCGGAGAATGGAATCGATACCACGTCTATACAATGTACCATTTAAGATGAGGTACTACTTCGCGTGGTGACAGATACGGCGACAATTGTCGTGGGATATATTTGGCTGAAATCTTTGAGTTTGCAGATAAATGATTAATTCTCCATACCATGGGTTGGTTGTGCTTATCAAGAACAGGAATTCATCTGGAAATGAATCACTGTGACCAGTATCCATCAAAACACAGAGAAGGTCACACATCAGCTCTACAAAGACCAAGGATTTATTTGAAGTGGCCTTGGAAAACTCAAGGTCGAATTCCTGTAGGGTGACGATCCAACAAGAATATTTTCCCCTTGCACCTGACAAGTCAGGATGTAGTACATAGGGTTCTAATCTCCAAGTACTGTGGTAGTGCGAAGCAAGATGTAATGATGAATTTTTTGAACAGTAATGATCATGGCCAATGCTAACTTCTCCACATGTGAGTATCGGGTTTTAGAATCAATAAGATTCTTATTCGCGTAATATATCACGTGCTTCTGACCGTTGGGATCTTCATGCGCTAAAACCATTTCGATGGTAGTAGTGGAGGAAACAACATAGAAGAGAAAGTCCTTTGAATAATCCGGGGGGTGTATCACGGGTGGATGAGTCAGAGCATGCTTGAGATTATCAAAGGTTCACTAGGCTTGGTCATCCCAGAAGAATGGAGTGTTCTTCTTCAAGAGACGCATATAACCGTGCGTTTTCTCAGCGAAATTGCAAACAAAACGACGGAGAAAGTTTTCCTTCCCTTGCAAACTTTGAAGCTCAACAATGTTTGCTGGGGAAGGTATGGCTAATATAGTACAAATCTTCAGTGGATCAATCCGGATGTCATCCTTAGAAACCATAAAGCCAAGGAGACATCCCATCTCAATGCAAAAAAACACATTTATGTGGATTGAGCCGTATGTTATAATGATGAAATATCATAAAAATGTCTCTAAGATGTCTAGCGTGGTGTCACCGTTGCTGTGAATGTGTTGGGATATCATCAAGGTATGGCTCCACGATGTTCTTAATATTGTGAAATGAATAGGACATGGCATGCTAGAATGTAGCTCCAACATTATTGAGGCCAAAAGGTAACTTCCTATAGGAAAAATTTCCCCACAGACATATAAATTTTGTTTTGTGCTGATCGGTGGGAAATATCTCAATCTGATTATAGCCAGAAAAGCCATCCATTAACGAGAAGATGACATTTCCAGCACAGTTGTCGATAATCTGATCGATATGCAGAGTCGGGAAATTGTCTTTGGGACAAGCTTTGTTTAGGTCTCAAAAATCGATACAGACTCTAATGGTACCCTACTTTTTGTTCATAGGGACAATGTTAGATACCCATTCTGTCAGGGGTATAGGATAAATAAATCCTACCTTCAAAAGTTTTTCCACTTCGACTTTAATAGCCGCAGCCTTCCAGGGATGGACTTGACGTTATTTCTACCTGACAGGTTGGGCTGTGGGATAGGTTTTAATTTCATTAGCCACAATATATGGGTCTATCCTAGGCATATCTTCATAAGTCCACGAAAAAATGTATTGGAATTATTTGAATAATGCTCTATATGCTTCAGTTTCTTCTTTTGAGTAGTTCTTCCCTACATGAACGTGCTCAATGGTTCCAGGTTTGATTGATATGTCAATTGGGGTGGTCTTAGTAATGTTGCATAGATTTCCTTCGGATTTCATATTTTGCAAAAATAAAGGTGTTTTCAGATGGGTGACAATATCTGTACTGATAAGTGATTCAAGTTCAAAACCTACTGAAGTGGCATTGGGAAGAAAATAAGATCGATGATGGTGATCTTCCCATATGGGTTTGCTCTCACTCATGATCTCCATGATGGACTCATCCAAAGGAAAATCCTGTGTAAGATAATCTAGAGTGGGAAGAGAGGGTTCCAACCAATAAGGCAGGTGGTAAGGATCCGAAGCCATAAGATGAAGGTCATCAACGTGGTCATCGGAAATGGATTGGATAGCATCATACATTGCTTCGTGCGGGCCAAGGGAAGATGACTCAACAATTTCTTTGCCATTGGTGCTATAGCCAGTTGTGGAAATCATATTTACTGTTGTTGTTTCTGCACTAGGAGGAGCTGAAGGAAACGCACCCATAAGGGATAAGGAGGAGACTGACCTAGCATAGGGATGTTAATCACTGTGGGGGTTGTAACATCCGGTGTACAATAGTCAAGTTGATCGATAGCCACAATCTTCCCCATATGTGTAAATTGGAGAGTTCTAAATACTGTCGAAGTGACAATGGTCATAGCGTAAAACCAATTCCTCCCCAATAGAAGATTGTAATATAATGGGGCATCAACCACTTCCACCTGAATGGAAATAGTCTTGCCACCAAGCTCGAAAGAAAGTGTTGGAAATAGACCATGGGGCTAGAAACCTCATCCATCAAAGGATTTCAAGGTAGTAGGTGATTTCATAACCTCAGGAGAACCAATGGCTCTCCAACAGGCTATAGATAAGAATTAAGTTGAAGCTCCCCCATCCAGGACGGTCCGATGGAACTTTCTCCCAACTACTTTAGAGGCAATCTGAAATGTGAGTTGGTGAGGTAATCTGGATTTAAAGTTCTCTACATTGAAATGAATCAAGTTGGTATTATCTGGGTCTAATGCCCCCAAAGCTTTTAGTAGGTTTTCACGCTACGTCGGACAACTTTGGAGTACCTCAAGGTTAGACATTGCATAAGGTGCCTGAGCTAGATCTTCAACAACATTATATAATTGTGCAACTCGGGCATTGGGATTGAAAAAAAAATTCCTGAGGGTATCCTTAGGTGGTTGCAAAATTAAATCGATATTATATTTTTCAATTATGAGAGGGCCATTAGAGGAAGACGGGGGAGAACTAGTAGAAGGAACTTTGTCAAAAGAAGGATTTTCGTTCTTTTTCTCTATTGTCTTGTCATAAGATTGAATATAAGTACTCAAATTGATGGTCTCAGAAGACATCATTATGATTTCTTCCATCGAATTGGAGGTTCCCTAATTAGACAAGTGGTCTATCAGTTGTTGTTGAGAGGGAAAAGGATCAGTAAGAACTGCTGGTGCGGGGTTACTCTTCAAAAATTTGCTAATATTGTCACAATAAGGACATTCGTTAATGAAGTGATATCCTCCACACAATAAGCAGTGATATTTGGTTTTCCTCTTCCCTTTATCATTCTCGTTGGTCGTTGGTTTAGTATTATCCTGTTGGTTCCCAGGTTTTATTGTTTTTACCTTTTCCTTTTTTCTTATTATCAGGTGCCTGTGAAATTTGAATAGAATTCACTTCTGTGGAAACCGTAGGTGTTGAAGGATTAGTGGTAGAAGCACTTGGTTTCTTGGAATGTTTGATTGTTGATGAGGGCGGGATTGAACCAACCACCCCATCAACAAGATTTTCTGCTGGTGGCTTAGCAGGATCTGTACTGGGGCGAGGAGCCTGCGGAATTAAGTCATACAACGTTCCAGATTGGGAATAGACCAAATCCAAATACTGAGTGTGACTGATAACCTACTCTTCAGTAACACCACTGCCCATAGCCACATCTCGGGCTATAGGAGGCAACAATGACTTACTAAACCAATCAATCAGCTAGCAATTGGTCCGAGATGGGAGCTTTAATGAGTCTTCTCCGCCTTCTCCACTCATGGATATGGTCCGATAAGTGTGTGGAGGTTTTCTGACAGAGTGAAGTTAAAATATCCGTACCTATTTCATAACGAATGGGTAGCTGAAAATGCTTAAGAAAAATAGTTGCCATAGAGCTAAAATCCACAAATGAATGTTGTGGAAGTTCAATGTACCACTTCACAGCCATACTGGTCAATGTGCGCTAGAAGGGCCTTAAATGAACAGAATCATCCATTAAGGAGTTCTAGGAACACCATAGATGGAAGGGCATAACATGGTTCTTGGGATCATCTCCTCGCTTTCCATCAAACTTGGGAATACTGGTGAAAATTTTACCGAAATAGCAGGCCATGAAGGGATGTGTCAAATGGGATCATTTATCAACTTGGACAGATCAGGTAAGTCCAAAGTTTCCAAGAAAGGTAATTTCCGATTAGGTTCCACATACTGGTAATATTGATAAGGAATATATGCACCAATAGGACCATAAGTTCACTAATATATGGGTTGTTGATTTGGTTGATTAGATGATGAACCTATTGAAGATCCACCTGCAGGAGGTGGGCCTCCAGGAGGTGGTTCGTTAGGTGGTGGTCCTCCAAGCGGTGGTCCTCCAGGTGGTGGTCCCCCAGAAGGTGGTCCTCCAGGTGGTGGACCCCCAGAAGGTGGTCCTCTAGGTGGTGGACCCCCAGAAGGTGGTCCTCTGGGTGCTGGTCCTCACGGTGGACCTCCAAAGGGAGGGCCACCATAAGGCAGACCTCCGACACCTCCAATAGTAAGAATAGGTATTCCCCCCATTGCCAACATGTAGGACCAATTAGGTTTCCCCCAAGGTGTAAAGGTATTTCCTGGGTAAGGAATTCCAGAGTATACAGTTCCTGTAGATGTAGGTTGATAATTTTTGTTTACTATAAGTAATTGATTTACTAGGTAACCATAACCCTAAGAAGGTTGGTTAACTGCAGGTTGTACCCCTAAGGGTTGACCTAAAATTGGTGGGGGATTTACCATATTGGTGTGGGTAGGGGGAACATACACTATAGATTTCCCTGCAGTAGAGTTCTGCCTTGTACTAGTAACAACTCCACTAACTCATAACGTAGGTCACATCGGGGGTTGCCCTCCAGTGTTAGAAAGTGTAGACACCACTTGAGCTGAGGATTTCCCCCTAGCTATAGAGGGTGTGGGAGGACTAGAAACAAACCTAGAATTTAAAATTGTAGGGTTGGAGGTTTGACCTGGATTACGAGGAGACAAACCATGAGGTCGACCATCGTTATAAAGAGGACTGTATCCATCAGGCCATGGGTCTTTCAAACAGGGAAAAAGAGCCGACATAGGTTCTTTATGAGCTACAGGGATAGTCAAAACCCTGTCCATCCTCTCTTGAAAATTACGAGCACGACTAAGTGACTCTTGAATTCTCCTATATGTCTCCTCATTCAGAGGAGGTTTTTCAAAAGAGGGTCTAATAACCCCAAATTCAGAAATGGCCTGACCCATAGAGGTTCTCCAAAAAGGAGCATCATGGTCATATTCAGATTCATTAACACTATCATTCCGACCTTCCATCGTAGAATGAAAAGAAGTGTCACCGGTAGGAGACTGTTGGACCAAGGGAGTAATGTAAGAAGCAACTCCGCTTTCTACAACTAGATATTTACCCCTAAGGGATCCACTTGCAGCACCTTGGTCCATGGCTTCTATTGGGCCTTCCCATGTTGTAGGTGGAAAGTTAGGTGGTAAGCCCTGATTCCTTCTGGATCGTCTCAATTGAAACTCAACTAGATTGGAAAAGTCACTAAAACCTAACCTCGGGTATCAAAACTAAGAAAAAATTACACAAAGACTTCTCCTACTCAAGCTGTAGGCCATAAGAAAACTTAAGTGATAGGATGAGCTCAAAATAGTCGGTCTCTCACCAGGATTGTCAAGCAGGTGAAACTCGCGATATACTCAAGGTACATGCATGGTAGTCTCCCTGAGTGTTGTTCTCGGTGTATTTCTCCAAACAAGATGGCCAAATGGTTTTTCTCAGTTGGAAAAGGAATCCTAGTAGGGTCTCTCGATATACACAAGGTATGTGGGAGATCAAATCGGTAGTAGTGTTTTCTAATGCACAATTGTCCATAAGGGGCCTTTCGATATACAATCGAGTACGTGAAGTACCTTTCTATATACCTCAAGGGTACGTGAAAGGTCGTTCGATATACCGATGGTGCATGGAAGAACCACGTGAGTCCCGAGTTGCAGTGCAGGAAAATAACGACAGCTTCTATGTTTTACGACGCTCGAACACGTCACTAACTTATCACTCAAATTTTATACAATTTTTAGACCTATAACTACCGTTAATTTTATCTTGAGCGGTTAGGTGAATGCATGAGATTTTGACAGAACTATAAAGCCATGTAAATATAAGATGCAAATAATTTCACTTTACTTTTCAAGTCATGCCTACCTATGGGAAGGGGAGATTATTCTTCTTTTCAATTTTCGTTTTGAAACCAAAATTTTTCCCAAACAACTATACTAAACCAAACTTTTTTCGAGAAAGAAAACAAGCAACAAACTTCAAACTGATTTTGAAAGCAAACAAAATAGGGTAAGATCTCTTTTCTAAGAAGAAAGACAAATCTCACTCAAAGGCATAATCAACACTTTTTTAATTTTTCTTTTAAAACTAGAAAGATCTAACTTAAAACCACTAATATTTTTCTTTTGATGAGATCAACATGTAAAAGAAAGAGAAGAAAGATGTAGATCTGAAAGCTGATGAGGCTAATCAAAGGTCCAATAATTCATCCTCCAACAAAAATATAAACAATTCTCAACAAAAAGATTTCTTTTTTCAAAGCAAAATGAAGTCCTTCACAAACTTTTAATGAACAATGAAACAAACTATCAATCAAGCAAGTCTTTCTTTTCAGATTTATCTAGCAATAAGACAGATATCTAACTAATGCTAAGCTCTCAAACAACACTTTTTTTGAAAAACTAAAAACCAAACATACAAGTCAATGAAAATATGAATCCATCCTATCTCTTTGATTTCAACAAAACAAACCTTTTACCAAATCAAATTTAACACTCAAGCACTCAGATCTCTTTAATACAAACCCAAACACTCAGAACTGAAAGCAATTCAACCAAAAATTTTGCAAAAACCTTGAAAAAACAAGTTTGGAAAGACCTACTTGGCATCGCTTCCAGAGGGTGACCGACAGAGCGGTTTTCCTTGAGCACTGCTTCTTGATTTCTGATCACAGGCGGTGGCACTGCTCCCTGCTAAATGAGTTCAGGAGGTGGCACCGCTTATTGCCTATTGTTCATACACGGTTCCCTATAGATGTCCAAAACAAAAAGATGGTGAAAAAGAAAAGTTAAACCACTGTGCAACTGGCATTAAAATCATAAATTAATAGTATTTAAGAGCACAAATAGTTAGCAAACTCAGATTTGAAAAGATATGAAGATACCAAACCAATAACCACTAGATCATCTAGTTGATATGATTGAACTGATAAAGAACGGGAGATTGAATTTCAAACAAGTGTTTTGAAAGTTTAAGGAAGATCAGATCAGCTGAAGCTCTTCCCCAGCAGAGTCGCCATATTTTCAGCTAGGAATTTTGCACCTCTTGCGGACATGAGTTGTTTCTCTAGTATTAATGGTTCAGATCTAGAACAAATGGTACATGACAAGATTGGAAAACATTCTCTAGAACGAGCGGAGATATGGAATCAAGTCTGTTTGATACACTAGTATAGTTGTTTCCTGCAAAAATGATCTTTCATGTATGTACCTGCATAATTACAAGAGAAACAACAAACAAGATCAAATAGAACCAGAATATAATCCACTATTCTATATTGATGACTAAGGAATTCAATAATAAAACATACGATAATGACACAATATATTTTATGGGAAGGGAACCAATTTTGCATTAGATAATAGAGAAGAAGTTTACAACCTATGCCGTAGTGTCGATGTACTCCTTCACAAAGCCAACATCTTGTCCCCAATAGCTCCAACTTGCTCACTCAAGCTCACTTAACTGATTAAGGCTAGAATATCAAAGCAACATTATAACTTTACTCTCTCCTCAACCATGGAGAATGAGCCTACTTTTATAGGCTTGGAATGGATAGAGATGGTTGAGAAATTGGTGGGTGAGGTGGCTAGGAGATCCTACAAGGATGGATCTTGAGCCCAAGTGGCCCTAGTCATCATGGATAAGGGTGCCACAAAGCCTTCTTTCGGGAAGCTTCATGAGAACCTCTCTTTTTCACTTTTTACCAAGGGCACCGCTCTTTTCTCACCATGATAGAGCGGTGTTAGTCAAAATTGCATCTTGATCAAAGGATAAAGGTGGTGCCACTGCCTACTACCAATACATTACAGGCAGTGCTGAAGAAGGTACTGCTTTTTGACTAAAGGGTAGAGGCAGTGCTGGATTTTCATATATAATTTTGATGTCTGGACCAATATTCTTGTTTCATAATTGGGATTGAGGGAAACATTGAAGTTTGGGATCTTATCACATGTTGATGATGAGATTTAGGTATAACATAATAAGCAGTGTCTTTCCTCCCTCGTATGCTTCCATTTTATAGTTTATTTTTCCTAGGTCGTTTTCGCAAGCAGGCAATTCCTCATGGAATTTCTGCATCTAACAAAACCCTTGATTTCTAGGGCAAGCCTAGTGCCATAATTGCACTGCTGACACTTGTTTCATCATCCCCGAGGTTAACTCTTTCGTCTCTCCCCTCTCTTACATGCATAACTTCCTCATTCAATGTGTTTGTCCTCGTTCATTCATAATTTTACTTAATCATATTATTTTATTACATCTATCCTCCAAAGACCTATTGGCAGATTTAAGATCCATCCAATTTCATTTAAATAAAACAATAACTCAAAATAATCACTAAGTAATGTTTATTTCTTAGAGAATTTTACACACTTCAATATTTCTAAATGATTTTAGTGATTTAAGATTAAAAAATGAAATCATGTCTAAGAAATAAACCCTATCTAATAACTTTTATTTTCATAAAAGAGGGCCATGAAGGGGCATGTCGAATGGGATCGTTTATCAACTTGGATAGATCAAGTAATTCCAATGTTTTCAAGAAAGGTAATTGCCGATTAGGTTCCACATACGGGTAATATTGATAAGGCATATATGCATCAGTAGGACCATAAGCTGACTGATATACGGGCTATTGATTTGGTTGATTAGATGATGAACCTCTTGAAGATCCACCTAAAGGAGGTGGCCCCCCCAAGAGGCAGGCCTCCAGGAGGTGGTCCTCGAAGTGGTGGTTCTTCAGAAGGTGGTCCTCCAGGTGGTGGACCCCCTCAAGGTGGTCCTCTAGATGGTGGACCCCCAGAAGGTGGTCCTCATGGTGGAACTCCAAAGGTGAGCCATGATAAGGTGACCCTCTGGCACCTCTAGCAATAAGAATAGGCATTCCCTCCATTGTTGGCATGCAAGACCAATTAGGTTTCCCCCAAGGTGTAAAGCTATTTCCTGGGTAAGGAATTCCATAGTATACAGTTCCTGTAGATGTAGGTTGATAATTTGTGTTTACTACAGGTAATTGATTTGTTGGGTAACCATAACCCCAAGAAGGTTGGTTAACTGTAGGTTTTACCCCTAAGGGTTGACCTGAACTCGGTGGGGGATTTACCATATTGGTGTGGGTAGGGGGAACATACACTATAGATTTCCCTACAGTAGAGGTCTGCCTAGTACTAGTAACAACTCCACTAACTAATAACGTAGGTCACGTCAAGGGTTGCCCTCGGGTGTTAGAAAGTGCAGACACCACTTGAGCTGAGGATTTCCACCCAACTATAGAGGGTGTGGGAGGACTAGAAACATACCTAGAATTTAAAACTGTAGGGTTGGAGGTTTGACCCGGATTACGAGGAGACAAACCACGAGGTGGAGAATCGTCATAAAGAGGACTGTATCCATCAGTCCATGGGTCTGTCAAACAGGGAAAAAGAGCTGACATAGGTTCTTTATGAGGTACAAGGGTAGACAAAACCTTGTCCATCCTCTCTTGAAAATTACAAGCATGACTAAGTGACTCTTGAATTCTCCTATATGTCTCCTCATTCAGGGGAGGGTTTTCAAAAGAGGGTCTAATAACCCTAAATTCAGAAATGGCATAACCCATAGAGGTTCTCCAAAAAGGAGCATTAGGGTCGTATTCAGATTCATTAACACTATCATTCAGACCTTCCATCGTAGAATGAAAAGAAGTGTCACCCGTAGGAGACTGTTGGACCAAGTGAGTAACGTAAGAAGAGAATTGGTCTCCACTTTCTACAACTGGATTCCCCCCCTAAGGGAGCTAGTTGCAGCTCCTTGGTTCGTGGCTTCCATTGGGCCTTCCCCTGTTGCAAGTGGAAAGTCAGGTGGTAAGCCCTGATTCCTTTTGGATCGTCTTAATTGAAACTCAACCAGATTGGAAAAGTCACTAAAACCTAACCTAGGGTCTCAAAAATAATAAAAAATCACACAAAGACTTCTCCTACTCAAGCTATAGGCCACAAGAAAACTTAAGTGATAGGATGAGCTCAAAATAATCAGTCTCTCACTAGGATTGTCAAGCAGGTGCAACTCGTGATATACTCAAGATACATGTGTAGTAGTCTCCCTGAGTGTTGTTCTTAGTGTATTGCTCCAAACAAGATGGCTAAATGGTTTTTCTCAGTTGGACAAGGAATCATAGCAGGGTCTCCCAATATACACAAGGTACGTGGGAGCTCAAATTAGTAGTAGTGTTGTCTAATGCACAACCGTCCACAAAGGGCCTTTCGATATACAATCGAGTACGTGAAATACCTTTCTATATACCTCAAGGGTACGTGAAAGGCCGTTCGATATAGCGATGGTATGTGGAAGAACCGCGCGAGTCCTGGGTTGCAGTGCAGGCAAATAATGACAACTTCTATGTTTTACGATGCCCGAACATGTAACTAACTTATCACTCAAATTTTATACAATTTTTAGACCTATAACTATCGTTAATTTTATCTTGAGCGGTTAGGTGAATGCATGAGTTTTGGACAGAAATGTAAAGCCATGCAAATATGAGATGCATATAATTTCACTTTACTTTTCAAGTCATGCCTACCTATTGGAAGGAGAGACTATTTTTCTTTTCAATTTTCGTTTTAAAACCAAAAATTTTCCCAAACAACTATACTAAACCAAAATTTTTCTGAGAAAGAGAACAAGTAACAAACTTCAAACTGATTTTGAAATCAAGCAAAATAGGGTAAGATCTTTTTTCTAAGAAGAAAGACAAAACTCACTCAAAGGCATAATCAACACTTTTTCGATTTTTCTTTTAAAACTAGAAAGATCTAACTTAAAACCACTAATATTATTCTTTTGATGAGATCGACATGTAAAAGAAAGAGAAGAAAGATGCAGATATGAAAGTTAATGAGGCTAATCAGAGGTCCAACAAAAATATAAACAATTCTCAACAAAAAAATTTCTTTTTTCAAAGCAAAAAGAAGACCTTCACAAACTTTTAATGAAAAATGAAACAAGCTATCAATCAATCAAGTCTTTCTTTTCAAATTTATCTAGCAATAAAATAGATATCTAACTAATGCTAAGCTCTAAAACAACACTCCTTTCGAAAAATTCAAAACCAAACATACAAGTCAATGAAAAGATGAATCTATCCAAGCTCTTTGATTTCAACAAAACAAGCCTTTTATCAAATCAAATTTAACACTCAAGCACTTAGATCTCTTTAATACAAACCCAGACACTCAGAATTGAAAGCAACTCAACCAATTTTTTTGCAAAAACCTTCAAAAACCAAGTTTGGAAAGATCTACCTGTTAAATTTTCATATGCTTAGCTAAGACATCAGTATTTCATTTCATTTTTCATAACAAAAGCATATAAACAGGATCACTGAAAGATAGAAAAGAACAATCATACAAAAGGAACACAAATATTTATCCTGGGAAAACCCTAAAGGGAAAAACCCAGCAAAAGCTTCCTCAATATAGATGCCCCAAAAAGATAAAAGATAAAACCAGCAAGGAGATCAAAGCCTGATCCTCCTCCTTCTCCAGCTACTTCTCTTCTCCACTAATGCGCTAAATGAGGATCACTACACCTCTATTTATATTCATCTGTTCACTTAAGTTAACTCATCTGTCATGTAGGCTCGAGTTAATCATGTAGGCTCGAGTTACACATGTAGGCTCAAGTAACGACACTGGGGTGCTAATGACCCACCTTTACAATTAGAGGGGACTGCCTCATGACTCTTATTAGTTCTTCCGATTAGGAGCATTGGGGTATAAAGTAATACAAGTGGTTCTCCCAATAGGACCATCGGGGACCACAAAGAAATACATATAGAATATTCTTCGAAGTTACAATATTTCAACACTCCCCCTTAACGAGAAGGGTATTCTATAACAACATCAACAACAACAATAATATGAGAGAGATAGAGGACATCATCAACATCATCAGGGTGATACATCTATAAATCATTGGAAGCTTTTCAACATCATGTAGTCTTCATCTTCAATCTTTAGTCTTCAGCATCATCAGTACTTTGACCGCTTCGATCAGCAACATCTTCTTCAACACTTTAACCTTTCGATCAGCAACATCTTCTTCAACACTTTGGCCTTTCGATCAGCAACAACATCATCATCATACTCTGATCTTTCGATCAGAAACATCATCATGAAAACATCATCAAAACATCAACGTCATCATCATCAAAATATCAACATCAAAATATTATCATCATCACATTCTGATCTTTCAATCAGAATCATCATTATCATCAACCTCTGATCTTTTGATCAGAACATCATCATACTCTAACATCAACTCATCATCATATTCTGATATTTCGATTAGTACGTCATCATCATCATACTTTGCTAATACGGCATCATTATCACATTCTGATCTTTCAATCAGAAACATCATCATCATCATCGCATTCTGATCTTTCGATAAAAAAACATCATCATCATCAGCAACATCATAATCATAAGCAAATTCTGATCTTTCGATCAGAAAACATCATCATCATCATATTCTGATCTTTCGATCAAAGAACATCATCATCAACAACTTTTGATATTTCGATCAGAGAAACATCATCATCATCATATTCTGATCTTTCGATCAGAGAACATCATCATCAACAACTTTTGATCTTTCGATCAGAGAAACATCATCATCATCATATTCTGATCTTTCGATTAGAGAACATCATCATCATCAACAACAGCATCATCATCATATTCTAATCTCTCAATCAGAGAACATCATCATCATCAGCAACTTCTAATCTTTCGATCAGAGAAACATCATCATCATCATATTTTGATCTTTAGATCAGAGAACATCATCATCATCATCATCATATTCTGATCTTTCAATCATAAAAACATCAACATCATCATCATCAACATGATCCTTCCTTTCGGAATTACGGGATCAACATATTTGTGGTACTCAGACGATCCTTCCTATCGGAATTATGGGATTTAGGTCTTTACGAAGTTACTAACGATCCTTCCTTTTGGAATTACGGGATCAACACATCTGTGGAGCTCAGACGATCCTTCCTTTTGGAATTACGGGATCAAGTCTTTACGGAGCTACTAACGATCCTTCCTTTCAGAATTACGAGA
>LPNX010148077.1:39038-85793 GCA_001517045.1 Pseudotsuga menziesii | reverse complement strand
TATGAGACGAGCTTCTTCTTCTTCCCAAATTCAACTGAAAGTAATCACTTTCTTCTGGCACACATTCCTTGCATGAATGAATCCCATGATCATGGGAGGCCATTCAGGGTGGCTATCACCACTTCTGCATTCTGGATCTTCACATTCTTCAACTGTTTTCTCAAATCCATCTTTTGAATTATGTTCTTATCTTCAAATAGCTTGATTAAGAAATCAAACATATTTGGTGTCTTTAGGGAAGACACTTGTGGTACAAGTTGATCCGTGATTGAATCAACGGTGATCTTCTTGGCCTTGATCAAGTTCTTCTTGTGTAAGGCTTTGAGGCTCATCTCCCTCTAGAACTGGAACCTCTCTACTCATGTAGGTGTCCAATTCATTTTCTTCAGAGAGATCAAATACTTTCATGCTTGGAAGTTTTCAAATTCACCAAGCTTATCATCAAGCTGATGTGATATATCACTTTGAAATGAGAACCTCAAATGCAAATAGCAAAAGATTAGATCTTACCGATTTGAGGTGTCCGTCCTGCTTCCGGAGCTGGCTGATCTAGGGTTTGTCAGAGAAACCCTAATTTTAAAAACTTGGAATATTTCAGATCTGATTGGATAGAAAGATAGATCTCTTCAAATGGAGCTGTCCAATGTACTCCTTTTCTGAAAATAGTGGAGGGAAGCTCCTGGAACAGGAAGCCCTAGTTTTCCAATTTCTTCTGCAGAAATTCTTGTTACCGTTTCTGTGATATCTCCGAAATTACTGCTCCTCTGTGTCTGAAATTTCGCACTGAGGTAACCTCGCATGTCCCTGATCCAACACCATAGGTTTCTTCAGATTTGGTTTCAGCAATTTGGATTTATGATCATTTTCCCAAGGTGACCTGTTACAGGACTGTTCAGAATAGTGAAGTTGTACGTCATGCCAAGTGTCACTGGTTCATCTTCAGGTTCTGAAATTCGGACCACAGAAAGTACGTTCTGTTCTCTTTCTAGAAAATCTTCAGAAATTCCATTTGGACCTCTGTAGCCCAAGCTATAGCAATTTTCCCTAGGTGTCCTGTTTAGGGATGAATTCTGGAAGAGGCTGGAACCCTAACTTGGAGGGATCATATCTCCTAGAATATAGCGAATCTGAGGCTGAATTTTGGACATCAGTATTTAATTTCATTTTTCATAACAAAAGCATATAAACAGAATCACTGAAAGATAGACAAGCACAATCATACAAAAGGAACACAAACATTTATCCTGGGAAAAACCTAGCAAAAGCTTCCTCAATATAGATGCCCCAAAAAGATAAAAGATAAAACCAGCAAGGAGATCAAAGCCTAATCCTCCTCCTTCTCTAGCTACTTCTCTTCTCCACTAATGCGCTACACAAGTGAGAGTGTGTGTCCTAAATGAGGAGCACTACACCTCTATTTATATTCATCTGTTCACTTAAGTTAACTCATCTGTCATGTAGGCTCGAGTTAATCATGTAGGATCGAGTTACACATGTAGGCTCAAGTAACCACACTGGGGTGCTAATGACCCACCTTTACAATTAGAGGGGACTGCCTCATGACTCTTATTAGTTCTTCCGATTAGGAGCATCAGGGTACAAAGTAATACAAGTGGTTCTCCCGGTAGGACCATCGGGGACCACAAAGAATACATATAGAATATTCTTCGAAGTTACAATATTTCAACACTACCTGGCACTGCTTCCAGAGGGTCACTGACAGAGCGGTTTTGCTCGAGCATCGCTTCTTGATTTCTGCTCACAGGCGGTTGCACTGCTCCCTACTAACTGAGTTCAGGCAGTGGTACCGCTTATTGCCTATTGTTCATACGCAGTTCCCTGTAGATGTCCAAAAATAAAAGATGGCGAAAAAGAAAAGTTAAACCATTGTGCAACTGGCATTAAAATCATAAATTAACAGTATTTAAGAGCACAAAAAGTCAGAAAACTTAGATCTAAAGATACCATACCAATAACTGCTACATCAGCTAGTGGATCTGATTGAACTGATAAAGAACGGGAGCTTGGATTTTGGACAAGTGTTTTGAAAATTTTAAGGAAGATTAGATCAGCTGAAGCTCTTCCCCAACGAAGTCGTCATATTTGTAGCTATGATTTTTGCACCTCCTGCGAACAGGAGCTATTCCTCTAGTTTGAATGGTTCAGATCTAAAACAAATGGTACACGACAAGATTGGAAAACATTCTCTAGAATGGGCAGAGATTTGGAATCAAGTCTATTTGATACACTAGTATAGTTGTTTCCTGCAAAAATGATCTTTCATGGATGTACCTGCATAATCACAAGAGAAACAACAAACAAGATCAAATAGAACCAGAATATAATCCAGTATTCTATATTGATGACTAAGGAATTCAATAATAAAACATACGATAATGACACAATATATTTTATTGGAAGGGAACCAATTTTGCATTAGATAATAGAGAAGAAGTTTGCAACCTATGCCTTAGTGTCTATGTACTCCTTCACAAAGCCAACATCTCATCCCCAATAGCTCCAACTTGCTCCCTCAAGCTCACTTAACTGATTAAGGCCAGAATATCAAAGCAATAGCATAACTTTACTCTCTCCTCAACCATGTAGAATGAGCGTGCTTTTATAGGCTTGGAATGGATAGAGATGGTTGAGAAATTGGTGGGTAAGGTGGCTAGGAGATCCTACAAGGATGGATCTCGAGCCCAATTGGCCCTAGTGATCAGGGATAAGGGTGCCATGAAGCCTTCTTTCGAGAAGCTTCGTGAGAACCTCTCTTTTTCACTTTTTACCAAGGGCACCGCTCTTTACTCATCATGATAGAGCGATCTTAGTCAAAACCGCATCTTGATCAAAGGATAAAAGCTGTGCCACCGCCTACTGCCAATGCATTATAGGCGGTTCTGAGGAAGGTACCGCTTTTTGACTAAAGGGTAGAGGCGGTGCTGGATTTTCATATATAATTTTGATGTCTAGACCAATATTCTTATTTCATAATTGGGATTGAGGGCAACACTGAAGTTTGGAATCTTATCACATGTTGATGACGATATTTAGGTATAACACATACTAAGCAGTGTCTTGCCTCCCTCGTATGCTTCCATTTTATAGTTTATTTTTCCTAGGTCATTTTCGCAAGAAGGCAATTCCTCATGGAATTTCCTCATCTAACAAAATCCTCGATTTCCAGGGCGAGCCTAGTGCCATAATTGCACTGCTAACACTTGTTTCATCATCCTTGAGGTTAACTCTTTCATGTCTCCCCTCTCTTATATGCATAACTTCCTTATTCAACGTGGTTGTCTTCCTTCATTCATAATTTTACTTAATCATATTGCTTTATTATATCTATCCTCCAAGGACCTATTGACAGATTTAAGATCCATCCAATTTTATTTAATTAAAACAATAACTCAAAATAATTACTAAATAATGTTTATTTCTTAGAGAGTGTTACCGTCTTCAATATTTCTAAATGATTTTAGTGATTTAAGATTAAAAAAATGAACTTATGTCTAAGAAAGCAACCCTATCTAATAACTTTCATATATTTCTATAACCTTTTGGTATCACATTAAAGCCACGATTCTCGAAGGAGAATTACTATCCTCATGTTACATGAGTGCCATGAGGACCGAAGGCTTTATGACTTTGGTTTTGTCTTGTAAATTAGAATATCTATGATGGACTCCTTATGTATTAAAAACTTAACTTTCATGGAGTGAAAAATGTCCGTGCATTTTAGTGAAGTGAAATCATTAAAATCATTTGCATCTTCCTTTAACTAAGCCAATGCGTCGCACCACTTCTCATGATCAGACCTCCACGAACGTATTTTCTATATATGATTTATTTTCATAATGCGAGCTAGTTATTTAGACCTTGGATTGTATCTAAAATATGCACCTTATGGTCTCACCCACGTATTAGATTAAATTCTAGAAAACATGCTTCTCTCTACTTTTTCATGAGAGTATGGCTTGATATTCTTTGATCATCTAACTATTCATGGTATTTGATAGATGATTTTAGCTCATAAATTTTATATTTTTTTTGAGAACTTGGAGATGATATATATATATAAAGTTTTATATATATATATATATATATATATATATATATATATATATAGAATGTAGAATTTGAAATGAGGCCCTTCCACTTTCTTACATATTGTAAGTTTTACATGGCTTCTCGTTTTCATTGCTGGCCTTTCAAGCAATGCCTCTCTAAGTTGATACGTGTAAACAATGTGGTTACATTAACCTCTTCACCTATTTTGGAATGGTAATATTGCTAATAAATATTAAAATTTGTATGAGCTTGGAGATATAGTCCTTTAAAATCCTCTTAACCATTTTTTTAACTTTCAAATCCATATAAGAAGTTTTATTCAAATAATTGTATTGAGTATTATTTTAAAAATTAGGTATAATATTGTTTTTAATCCTAGAGTATGTGGTTCTATTTTTTCAACGATTAGTTCTTAAAATAAAGTTTTATATTTATTTACAATATTACTTGAATATATATAATTGAATAAAAATTAGTTTTAGAACCTACATAGAACTGTGTTTGAACAAGTTAGATCAAAACATTACATTCATAAACACTTTCATACACTCTTTGTGGTTTGGTTTGATAAATTAATCTATAATTTTCTCTGTGCAAGTTAAGTTTGCGAATAGTTTCTAACGTCTCTCTAAGGCGGGTGTGTCTCACTCGGAAAGAGTAAGGTTACTTTTGAATATATATATATAAAAAGAAAAAAAAAAGATTATAAGTCAATTTTTTTATATTAATATTGAATTATATTATTTATTTATATATTTTATATCAAATGCTTATATATATATATAGATATAGTTTGTTGCAATGTTCGTTGACTTGCTTCGTGAGTTTTTTTTGTAAGAAATCACAACCCAGAGGCATCTAAGCCGTCAAAATCATCGGGGATTGCACCCGGCCTGTGTTGCACCAACTCTTAGCATGGTTGGATTTAGATGTTGCCTCCGAGAACTAACGGGTTTTGATCTCGGGACGCCTTGCAGAGCGAAACCCATCTTGACCTTTTGCTCTACCGAAACTTGACAACAGTCCATCTATATTAAGGTTCTATAAAATAATTGTTTATATAAATGCCTTTACAACAAAGAAATATCCATGTAATATCATATATTGCCTATAGGAAATGGGAAAAATTTTCAAATGTATATAGGTCCTAGATCGATCTATTTTATGAGGTCCTTCTGCTCATCCCATAGGATCAGTAAGCCCCCATCAAGTTGAAGATTTGATTTCGAGAGTTTATCTGCTTCATTATTCCTGTGTCTGTAGATATGCTTAAAAGATGTATCATCTAGTATCATCAAAGGCTCCAAGTATGCAACAAATAGCCTCATAAGTAGCGATAAGATAAATGTTGCGAGGATTTTTGTGCCAATGGATAGAGTCAACAACAAGCTTTGACTTCCCAAAAACCCAGAGAGAGGAAATCCCAAGATGTATGTAACATACCCAAAAGTGAAAATTAAATATTTATTATTTATTTCAGAAAACATTATGTTAAATTTATTATAAAGTTTTATGAACTAGTTGGTCAAGGATGGCTGTAATTGAATAATTATTTATTTTAATAATTAAAAAGAAGAGACACCTATCCAAGGGAGACTACTGAATGAGTGTTCACTGACCCACCAAGAAGAATGAGCAGCTGTAGAAGGTTGGTTGACAAGTGGAAGCACTAGCATCTCACTTTGTAGTTGTTGCAGGAGCATAATCCCTAAAAACGCAGTCATGTTCCCTGAGAGGGGGAACTGAGCTGGTGGCTCATTTAATTCCAAAACTGACCCAAAGACCTAAGACATCTTATATATACCATCAAATTGAGCAGGAGGCTCACTACTCATTCTGATTTCTAAGTGAATGAACCTTGTGATTGCAACAAACTGAAAAGTCAGGCACACAAGGAATTTGATGAGGGGATAACTAAAGTGGAATTGTTGAGTTAAGTCTGCTACTGAGTGGTAAGATGCAATAAGCTTGTTGTGTGGGCTATTTTTAGATATCTTCATCCTAGTGGTTCAGTGAGCAGGCTCGAGGGTCCTAAGGAAGTAATTATTGGCTGCTCCAGGAGAAGGATGGGTGGAACAGTTTCCTTTACGTGTCTATCCCTGTCTGCATATTATCCAGGTTCAACTGTTATTTAATTATGAATTTGAACTTTTATTTGGAATATGCTCAGTAACTTTAAATAGAATGATTGGATATTTTATGTACTCTATATCTGGAATTTGTTAGAAGAATTACATTTTTGTTTATTCAAGTGAAAGGTTAAATCTATTGATCTAGTCATTTCTTGTAAAGTATTCTCTTAGCTTAAATCACCTTAAATAATATTTTTCTTTCCTCTGGATGTAAATCTTTAGAGTATTTTTATAGTATTGCTACCTTAGTTTTTTTTACAATTACTAAAGTACTAGAATTAGAGGTAATTCCTTTGTTAGTATAGGTTCAAGTAATTAACTTGCCTTATAAAGAAATCTGTCACGGAGATCATTATAGTGATTTGTATTTGATTACAAGGATTTAAAAGAATGAAAAATAGTAATATATATATAACTCTTAGATAACTCCTTAAACTAACCTACACTGTGCGTATTTCTAAATATATAAGGGTGTGAACCTGTAATAAAAAGTATACTCTCTATAGATGTGTTTATGCTCGGTTTTAAGCTTTATATCTTTTGTGACTTCATTTTGGGATCTTTAAATAAATCATCTGGTTCAGATCCAACCCTAGATACATAGGTAAGCAAAACTGTAAATCCATTTCATAACTGATTTAGGTTTCAGGCTTCACTAAACACATTTTTTCTTGAAATATCAAATTGAGTTTATCGATAGGTTGCAACATTGGTTACAGGCTATAATCCGAATTGGTATTTTTATCTGTAGTTTATTTACTTACAAATTTAAAACCTAGCATTGTTAAGGCTTATATCTCTTGTTTTAAAAACAACCTTATCCTTGGAGAATACAATATGGTTCCTTTTAAAAATGAAAAGACAGTCAAACCTAATAATGGTTTCCTAATCAAGGATGGCCTTACGACTTTTAGCAAGTTTTCAATGAGATAAGCAGAGGCTCATGGCCAACATATGTTTCCTTTCTAAAACTAAACCCTTTTTATATTGTTAAAAGACTGGCAACAAATTGCAAAGTTAGGTGTCAACGATGAAACCCTCATGGGCCTGTTATTTTAGTCACCAAAAACCTCTAGTAGTAATAATTAACAACGTTTATCTATGACAGTGGCCTCATGGCCCTATTGTTTGATGAACTGGGATAACATCGAAGGAGGTCTCACGATCTAGAATTGTTAATACATATATTTATAAGTTTTTCCCCAAACCTACTAGTAATCAAACGAAGAAAGACGGCTGGGTTAAAGTAAAGTAAATGGTTGTAAATAAAACGCCTCACAGGCTACAATCTGTGCAATCAAAGTTAAACCCTACTAACTTATTTTGGCAGTGGCTCTATGGACCATCATTTCTCCTTATAAGAATAAATGCTTAAGGTAAAACACCTCATGACCATATTACATTACAGTCTTACAAGGCCTTATGATCGTATTTAGGGTTTTATAAAAAATAAAAAAAAATCTTAAAGTATATTACTATTAAGCTTATACAACACAAGTAACCAGTAAATAATGACTGAGCCTGATAAGTATCTAACAGTTAAATAGAGTATCATTAAAATAATACACAGAACTCCCTTAGCTGTATTTTACAAGTAATAGAACGAAGCTACATCACTGTTATGGCATGCTAAAATCCCTCATGGGTTATTTAAAATATGTAAAAAAAATCATTGCTAGAATTTAAAAAACAGTCGACATTGTTGATGGAGGTCTTACGACCTTTATCCAAACCAATCAATAGAAAAGGGCCTTATGGCCATATTTCATTATTCACAAAATATTCACAAACTGTATAAACGATAAAACAATTATAGCACGAAAATGAAGTCACCTCAGGAATTACATTACAGCGTTGATAAGTAAAAAAAACTCACGGGTTGTTACAAGCTAAAAATATTTACATTACCAAAACAAATATCAGTATCGAAACAGAGATACATTAACACCAATTTTTTTTAAAGTGGCATAGTTTTAAAACTCCACATGCGACAAATCCTTTACATTGCCAAGTTCATGAAATTACCAAAAGTATACACAGTCACTTGGATAACTGAGTAAATGAGGTTATAGTATCGAAACCCTCATGGGTGCTTACAAAGTTAAGTAAAAAAGATCATTACAGTATCAAAATAAGTAATAGAACTGAAATGATTATACATTATAACTTTCAAAAGTGGCATAGTCGCTTAAGACTCCACAAAAGATGGAAAAATACCCTCGCATTTTATCAAGTTCACATTATACCAAAGTCAATTTATCACTTTCATAATGACGAACATGAACAGAGATAAGCCCCCAAAGATATGGAGGTTTTAAACTCACATCAAGACAACCAACTTATCCATAGAGCCATGAAAAGGTAAGACCACGAGTCTTACCAGTTGAAAGAGTCTCCCTGGTTAACATCCAATGAAGATCTTCGTTGCAGAGGAATGCTCTGTTTACCTCGTGCACGCACGAACTCAAAGGTTAAACAAAAAGAATTTTTTTTTAAGCTATTCTTCAAAACAATAATAAAAAGTATGGGAGATATTACATTTCTTGGCGCTTTTAGAACCAAAAATATTCACCCAGTCTTCACTAGAACCAGGACTTTGAACTTCATCCGCAAGCAAATCAACCTTGAACAGGCTTTAGAGGGGATGATGGCCGAGTTCTATGGTCGCTCCATCTCTTTTCTCTATTAGGAGTTTTACAAAGTCGGGCAGCAAGAAGCCAAGAGCGTTTGCAGGAGGACAATAAAAACCAAACAAAACACCATCAAAATGACGGTCGCATCCTTTGAGTTTGAGGTGCATTAAAACCCTACAGCTTTGCATTTTGTCCTTTTGCCGCATAAGGGAGTTTTTATTACAGTCACATTAGAGTTATGGTTTGTCCTTCGTTTAATGTTGTCACCATCGTGGGTATAAATCCTAAGTCAACCATCGCATAATGATTAAAACCAAATTCTTTTGCATAAGTCCCCACCATGGAGTATAAAGTATATGGTTTAATTACGTAGTATGTTTTATTTGAAAATGGGCTAGGAATAAGTTGCGCTTCCAAAACATTGGTGGCCCCTCTTTATGTGAGTTTGAAGCCTTGTAGTCTAGGATTCTTTTTCCTTAGCAAAAAAGAACTCAAGGGTGAATTCATCTTCCTGCAAAAAGAAAAGACGACGTTTCATGCATTAGCCTTGAAGGGTAAGTTAGACTACGATCTTTACCTTATCAGCTCTTAAGTAGAACTAAATGAAGAAACAACAAACGGTTTTACGACAGTACGTTTAACATAGTGCTGAAAAGCAGTGTTTGTCACAAACTAATATCAATTAGAATGTATGACATAGTATCGACCAAAGGTCCTAAAAAAAGCATGCTAATGATAAATACTGAACATAGATACATAAATCTTGCACTTTACTAAATCCTTTATCACTACGACAGAAGTGTAATCATGTATAACATGTCTCGAAATTGTTTTCTAAAAATCTTTTAAAGTTACATGCAGTAAATAATTTTATTTATTTGTGATTTTTAGGGTGGTTACAATGTATATCGAACCTGAGTTGAATTTGTCAAGAAACAATAATGTGATGGAATCGTCCATCGACAACACAAGTGGCATCATCTTAGGTTTGTGATAATTTATACCTTACATTTACCTATGTCATTTTTATTCTCTCGTAAAATACTTATATTGTCCATTGTTGCCATTGTTGCAGCGATTTAAGTGTTAATAAAAAAGATAGTAGTTTGAACAATAAATTTAACATTATCTTACTAGCAAGTTATATTAAGTAATTAATATGGCTTAGATACGATGATCGAGTATATCAACTATATTTAAATGTACGACTATGGTTAATTTACATCAATCAATGTATATAATCCATATTAATTAATTAATATAGCTTCTTAATTGCACTCTAATTGAGGGTTCATGTGGGAAAGATTTTTGAATTTATTATTATTATAATAATTAGCATAATATTTAATTATAATAATGAATATTTATTTATTTCTAATACAAATTATAAGTGTAATATATAGTTATATAATTATACTTTATAATAATAATTATTATTTAATTAAAAATACTAATTAATTTTTATTTTCTACTTTGGTTTAAAAAATTATTTTTTATTTAACGAGGACCAGGAGCCAATCCTTATTATTTTATTTTTTATTATTTGTTATTATTATTATAAAATTTTAATAATAAAAATAATTGTGGGTATTTATTTTTTTATTATTTGAAATTTTTTAATTATAATACTAAAAATAATTGGTAAGAAAAAAATATGATTAATTAATTATAATCATAGTTAATATAAGGGTGACTTCAACCCATGGGTGACGTCAACCCTAACTTGACTTCAACCCATGGGTGACTTCAATTCAATGTTGCTTCAATCCATGGTTAATATTTGATTTTAGGGAAGTAGAAATAATGTAAAATTCATCTTTCAATATTTTGTTAAATAACTGAGATTAATAATTTTATAAAGTTATAAGGTTATGTTTCAAGAAACAATTTTATATACTTATTTTATGTTTCAAGTTGATATTATGTTAACATCAAGATTAATATCGTTGTTTCTTAATGTCATAATTATCATTAGCATTAATGAACTAATAATATTAATAATAGTTCATTAACTTTAATTTAAATAGTAATATTAAATATATTTTTAGTAATAACATTAATGCTATGCTACTATTAATAGTATCATTATTAATGTTAATATAATAATTAATTATTAGAATTTAATTATAATATCTTTAATTAAAGTAAAGAATAACATTTTACAACCATGGTTTCTTTTAATATGGCTAGTATTTTATTTATATTAATTTACTTGTTAATATTATATTATATCAATATTAATATAACAAACAATTATTAATATTAATATTATTATTATTGTTTTTAAATGTTAATATCAATATTATAACTAATAATGATTTTATTAATGTTGTTATTAATATTAAAAGGCAATAATAATGTTAATATTGTAATTATTGTTAATAATGTTAAATATACTATATTAACCATGTTTGGTTTTTGAGTAAAATTTCACTTAATCCACTCATATTTTGTAAATTCTTATCATGTGACCCTATTAACTTTCCTTTTTTTTGGGAAAAAATTTTAACTTCCAAATTTAATGAGAAATTTGTTGAAAACCAAAGATCCATCTCATTATTCAAACTTTTTTTTTGAAGATTTGTGTATCTGAACACAAGTGTGATAAAATAGAACTATTTATAAAACCTCATAAAATTTAATAAAATTTATAATTAAATTTATCTTGTTAAAATCATCCTCATATTTTAATTTATACTTCAATTTTAAATATTAATAAAGTTGTAATAAATTTACTTTCTACCATATATAATAGAGTTAGTAATATTAATATATCATTTAAGATATTTTTAAGTCATTTGAGTACAAATATAAAACCGCATATATTCTTTATATAATTTTGACAAACTATATGTACTTCATAGTCTTACTATATTACAATTTTTGGATAGACATTTGTGCAAACAACAAATATCTTTTATGTAGGACTAGATTGTTGCAATAGGACTAGATTGTTGCAAGACAAAGACTAAATATAGCTAACAATCATATCATTGAGAAGAATTGGTTTTAAGTAAATAGGATAAGAATCATTCAATCCATTAAACTTAATTAACAAAATTTTAAGTATATTATAAAGTAATGTTACAAATTAAATTTATATTTCATTAGGGTTTTCAAATAATGATTATGGTTTTAAAACAATGGTTATGTTATTTATGGATATATATTGAAATCAATGTTGTTTTATATATAAAAGGTGATTGAAAAGGAGACGTTGGAAAATAATAGTTTTGTTTAAGGGTTTTATTGGGAGGATCTCCAATTTGTTTTTTATTTCCTTATTATAAGGAGTTACCACTTTGTTTCTCTTCAAGTTCTTAGGACTTACTCATGCGTTAAATGTTGTTCTTTGTTACATACAGGTTTGTTCGGTGATGTATTTTTTTTGGTTGTAGATGTGAGACAAATTTTGCATACATAACACACTCACTATGTTTTGTGATTAAACATTTAACACTAAGTAATATTTTATTAATGGAAAGTAAAAAGTAAGTTATTAATTAATGTCATAAACATTATTTAATATTGATTTGTCAATACGATTTAGATTGGGTGGTTGGGTTTTTTTTGTTGTGATAATTTTTACTCAAGTTTAAGTCTAGCTCGCCACATGGTATGATGGATATTGGAGATACTTTTATTTTAAGTGAATAACATGTTTGTATTCTTTCCATGGATGTAGCTCGTAAACTTAGTGAACTACAATTAATTTTTTTTATTTAAAATACAAATTATAAAAAAATTGAAGTTACGGTTCCACCCAGAGATATTATATTAAATGATCTCATGACCCATGGACACATGAGTGAATCAACTCCCACCCCATGTCCTTTTTTATTTAAAATCCAGTGGAGGTAGAGCAAGTGGTAAAGTTGAAATGTTGTACATGGTTGTAAATGGAAGGTCTAATGTTCAAATCTCTTTACCTATGCACGATGTTTTAGGCAATGTTGATGCACCTAGAGGTATAGTGGTAGCGGGATTGGATCCCTCGACCCCATATCACAAAAGTACCATCCCCATCCCTAGTTGTTGATTCCTCGAATAAATAAACTTTAATAATTCATTAATCTCCTACATTTTTTGATTGCTAATTCATTAATCTCCTACCTGATTTGAGCTTCTCCATTCCTTTTTGATTTGAGCTTCTCCATTCCTTTTGTTATTAAAGCATTAATAATTTCGTCCCCTTCATTATTATAAATTATAAATTTTGTCTTGTTATTACCATGGTATGCTCGTGTTTCTCATCAAATGGCTTTACATAATGGATGGATCTCCATTAATATCAATTTTTATATTAAATATTAATTTTGCAAACAGAAATTTGTTTTGTTGTACCATAAATTACTCCAATTTTTCCATTGCGCACACGGTTTGTCTACATCCAAACACATAAATGAGGGAAAGAATGTTCATACATGTGTGAGGCGGTTTATGTGGTTTTTCCAGAGAGTAGAAGCGAAGCAACAAATGTATTTTGTGTGTGTGTATTGGACTCCGGTGATATTTAAGTATTCAATGAAATACTACCAGGTGCTTTAGAAACAAGTAAGGAAATAGTTGTCAACTTCAAAGAAAAGACTTAAATCACTTATCTCTCATCGAATAGTAATCTAAACTATGTTTAATAAAACACCCACAATAATTAACACTAAAAAGTTGCAACCATAAAAGAAGATTACGGAGAACATTATATTCTATTTATTGAGAATAGAATAGAATTGTGGGGGGGGGAGGGGCAGCTTAGTGGCTCCACATGCAAACACTCATACAAGATACCATGCACTATAGCATAAAGGCATAAAGCTAAAATACGCCTCGCCTCTTCAGAGTCTATGGCCTGGCCTGGCCTTGCTAAGCATATGCAAATGATATAGGAAAGCAATGATTAAGCCACGGTAGGAATGAAGGGAAATTCGAAGATGAATTCCATTCCGGGCTCCTCGTTAAATTCGATGAATTCCATTGAAGGAAAGAAAAAGGTAAAGGTATGTCCCAAGGCTACAAAGTATAAAGGAAGATAAACAACATGAAAGATGTTGAAATTCTTTGTGTAAATGACAGTAATTGGAATAGAAGGTACATTGGAACTTTCATTTCCCACATGCTCGCTCGCTCGCTTACACTGTTGTATGTATGTATGTCGTACATGTCATTGTTGTCACCGAGGTAGGTTTAGGTTTAGGTTGGCTGCTTCTTGTTGGAAATTGCAGAGCAGAGCAGAGCAGCAGTGGAACACATGAGAAATTATGTATTTGGTTCAACTCGCTCCAAGGCAAGGCAAGGCAAGGCAAGATTAGTGTGAAGGTGATATACATGCCGACCTGGAGCTGGGCGTGGGCGTACTGAGAATCTAATTAGTAAATGCCTTGCCTTGCCTTGCCTTGCCTTCTGCAGAATATAATTGAATTGGGGTGGGTGAGAAGAGATTACCATTCCCGTTAAACACTTCTTACCACTACGATGTAGGAGATAATAGACCACTTGAGAGTGGAACGTAGGAGATAATATAGATGTAGAAGATATAGCACGTGGAGAATTACAAATTGGGGGGAGCAGTGCCAAGTGTACACATCTTCATGCCTCAATTGAATAACCAATTAGGTGGAGCAAAGGGAATAATACAGGTAGTGGAGCTGGAGGGATGTGGAATATGTACATGTTGCAATGGAGGAATGTGGAACATGTACATGTTTAATTGATTAATTAAAATAATTATTTTTAATACATGCACTTTGTAATTGTAAAAACCCGCACACCATTTAATTCCCTAAATAAAAAACTCTCCATTTATTTGACACAACTATGAATATTCCAATATCTATGAAATCTGGCCACTCATTTATCCAATAAATGGAAATTGTGCTGCCCTCGCCGTGTTGTGTGTTGAAATAACGATGCCTATCAACCTAATTATATTATCATAATTAATATAATAATAATAATAATTATTATTAAAAATAGTAACATAAGGATTATACCACAAGGATTATATCACAAGGGTTAGAAAAATTTCTAATGAGTAATTGAAATGAGAAATTGTAAATAAAAGGTCACTGGTTCAAATCCCTCATGAATACTTACAATTTTTTTTAATATAATAATTATAATAATAATAAATATTATATTAATTTTATTATTATTATTATTAAATTATGAGTTTTTATACAAAATAAGAATGTGAATCTTTTATAATAATAATAACAAATTGTAACAATAACAATAATAATAATAATAATAATTAGAATAATAATACAAATTATTTTTATTATTAAAATAAAATGAATCGACGAATTTTTTTAATAATACTTATAACGATTGGTGTAAAGTATTATTAATGAGATTATTAACAATGTAAACAAAAAGTATGTCACATTACAATGTAACATGTAATGCCACATTGTGACGTAACACATAATGCCACATTGTGATGCGACATGTATGTCACGCTGTGACGTGAGAGGTATGCAACTTTTGCGATGTGGTAGGTATGTCACATTGCGATGTGATAGGTATGTCACATTGGGATGCGACATGTATGACACATTGCAATGTGATAGGTAATGCCACATTAATTATGTGACAATGTGATGTGATATGTATGTCACATTACAAATTGATAGGCATGTGACTGGTATGCCACCCTATGACATGACAGGCTTGTCACAGGTGTGTCACATTGTGACGTGAAAATCATGTCACATTGCGATGTGAGAGGTATGCCACAAGTAAGAAATAATTGCAACATGATAGATATGTGGCATTGCAATGTGAAAGGTATGACACATTGCGATGTGAGACATGTTGGACATGTTGGCGGACATGTAACTATGTCACATTGTGATGTCATAGTTATCTCACATTGTGACTTAGTATTTACGACAACAACAATTTCATGTAAAAAACGAGTAAAAACAAAGTCAATATTAGTATGAAGTTATTTATTATGTAACCTACTTATATACACTCAAGTCGTCAACCATGGCCACACATTTAAAATTGGATGATATATGTCGATCGATGTATATAAACCACTTTTAAAGAAGTGGTTGTGCTAGTTGATAACTGGAGTGCATGGAAGAATTGGTGGATTATTATTATTATTATCATCATCATCATACAAAACAAAAAAAATTAATTATTTATAAATGAAAACATAAAAAGAAAATAATGTAAATAAATAGATAAAAATAAATAAAAATTAAATAATTAGTGATAACATAACTTCAATTATTTATTCCATGTTTTGGCATGCTTGACTTTAATCCATAGTTAACGTTAAACTAAGGTATACTTTGAACTATAGTTGATAATTGTTTATGCATGGTTGAATTTAGTGCATCATGGTTGGCATAACTAGTAGAACATGGTTGAATTTGATCATGGTTGACATAACATGAAGAATATGGCTAATCATTGTTTAATCAAGGAACTTCACAACCCTATTTTTAAAAGTGGTTAATTTACTTTGAACCATGGTTAAATTTAAAAAAAAATCACTTCCATCCATGATTGAATTTTAAATAAGGTTGACTTTGAACCATGGTTGAATTAAATCCATCGTTGAATTCAAACCATAGTTGAAGTTTAAGAAAGGTTGAATTTGAACCATGGATAACTTCAATCCATAGATAATAATAGTTCATGGTTGAATTTAATCCATGGTTGACTTTAATCAAAGGTTAACATCAATCCAAAGTTGACTTCAAGGTTGAATTCAATCGAAGATTGAGTTCAAGGTTGACTTCAATCCGTGGTGGAATTCAATCCAAGGTTGACTTCACTCTATGGTTGACTTCAATACAAGGTTGACTTCAATACAAGGTTGACTTCAATACAAGGTTGACCTCAAGGTTGAATTCAATCCATGATAGACTTTAATCAAAGGTTGACTTCAATCTAAGGTTAACTTATATCCAAAGCAAGGATAATTTTAGGGGCGAATTTTAACCCAGTGGGCTATTTTTCCATGTTTTTCTCCCAAAAAAGATTCACCATTTTGCATTTTTTGAAGCCTCGTTTCGCCCAATTTCGATGGGGTAAAATGTTTTCACCCTAAAAATCACCAAATTATTATATAAACGATATAAAATCCTTGGAAATTAAATTATTTTTTGAAAAATACCGCCAATCATTTAATAGTTGGTGTTTTAAGAATTGGTAATATTTGCCAACATTTATACACTTTTAAATAAGTATGGTTCCTTAAAATCATCCCTAATCCAGAGTAATTTTTAGGGGCGAAATTTCACTAATTGGCTATTTTTTGGGTTTTTTTCAAAAAATAAATTCGCTATTAGGTCATTTTTAGTGTCTAATATCTCATATATTTACATAAAATATGTTTTTTTATCACAATATTCGCCAAAATTTACACATTTCAGTGTTAATTTTATGTTTCATATTTAATATTCACCTACCTATCTATTAACATGTTTTTTTTCAATCCAAACAAATTTCCTAGAATACTATTCTTAAGTATAATATTAAAATCCTTAAAAAATACCCTGTAGTTATATCCATAATTGACTTGGATCCAAGGTTGACTTCAATCCAATATTTAATTATATACAATGCTTGAATTCAATCCATTAATAATAAAACATTACTAACTCCAATCCATGGTTGAATTCAATCCATAGTTGACTTCAATCCAAGGTTCACTTTGAACTATGGTTAACTTCAATTCAAAACCACATTTCTAAAAGTGGTTGATTGAATTCGAACCATGGTCGAATTCAATCCATAATTGACTTTAATCTAAGTTTGAATTTAATCCAAGGTTGACTTCAATCCAAGGTTGACATCAAGCCAAGGTTGATTTCAATCCATGGTTGACTACGATCCAAGGTTGACTTCAATCCATGGTTGACTTCAATCTAAGATTGAATTCAATCCATGTTTGACTTCAGTCCATAGTAGGATTTAACGCAAGGTTGAATTCAATCAAAGGTTGACTTCAATCCATGGTTAATTTCAATCCCTAATTGAATTCAATCCAGAGTGGACTTCAATCTATAATTGACTTCACTACAAGTTTGAATTCACTCCATAGTTGAATTCAATCCATAGTATAATTTTAAGCAAGGTTCACTTCAATCTAAGGTTGAATTTAATCCAAGGTTGACTTTAATCCAAGGATGACTTCAATCAATGGTTGGCTTCAATCCATAGTTGAATTCAATCCAAGGTCGAATTCAATCCATAATTAACTTTTATGTAATGTTGAATTCAATCAATGGTTGACTTCAATCCATGGTTGAATTCAATTCATAGTTAACTTCAATCCAAGGTTGACTTCACTCCAAGGTTGACTTCACTATATAGTTGACGTCAATTCATAGTTGAATTTTAAGCAAGGTTCCCTTCAATCCAATATTGACTTCACTATAAGGTTAACTTCAATCCAAGGGTGACTTAAATATATGCGTGACTTAAATGCATGGTTGACTTAAAGGTTGAATGCAATCCAAGGTTGGATTCAAGCTAAGGTTGACTACAATCGATGGTTGACTTGAATCCATTATTGACTTCAATCCAAGGTTGTATTCAATCCAATTCTTGGCTTCAATCCATTAATTATATTAAATGAATTGAATCCATGGTTGAATCCAATCCATAATGTACCTCAATCCATGTTTGACTTTAATTCGCTACCACGTTTTTAAAAGTGGTTGATTGACTTTTAACAATGGTTAACTACAATCCATAATTGACTTTTAATCAAGGTTGACCTCATTCAATAATTGAATTTTAAGCAATATTGACTTCAATCAATGGTTGACTTCAATCCATAGTTAAATTTTAAGCAAGGTTGACTTCTATTCAAGGTTGAATTAAATCCAACATTAACTTCAATCCATGGTTGACTTCAAACCATGGTTGACTTCAATTCATGACTGAATTCAAACCATAGTTGAATTCAATCCATGGTGTACTTCAATCCATAGTTTAATTAAATCCATTTTTGAATTCAATCCATAGTTGAATTTTATGCAAGGTTCACTTCAGTCTAAGTTAAACTTCAATCCATAGTTAACTTCAATCCATGGTTGAGTTCAATCTAAGGTTTAATTCAATCCATAATTGACTTCAAGGCAAGGTTGAATTCAATCCATGGTTGGCCTCCATCAAAGATTTACTTTTACGCAAGGTTGACTTCAGTCCATGGTAAACCTCAATCCATGGTTAACTTCCATCAAAGGTTGACTTGAATCCAAGTTTGGATTCAATCCATAGTTGAATTCAAGGAAAGCTTGAATTCAATCCATGGTTCACTATAATCCAAGGTTAGCTTCGTTCCTTGGTTGACTTTAATCCATAGTTGAATTCAATCTAAGGTTGGATTTAATCCAAGGTTGGATTCAATCCGTAGTTGAATTCAATACAATGACCACTTCGATCCAAGTTGAATTCAATCCATATTTGAATTCAATCCAAGGTTGACTTCAATCCATGTTTGAATTCAATCAAAGGTTGACTTCAATCCAAGTTTGACTTCAATTGGTGGTTGACCTTAATTGAAGGTTGACTTCAATAGAAGGTTGATATCAATCCAATATTGATTCCAATCCAAGGTTGTCTTCAATCCATGGTTGAATTCAATTTAAGGTTGACTTCAATCGATGGTTAAATTAAATCCATGGGTGAATTCAATCTAAGTTTGACATCAATCCATTAATTATAATAGCATTAATGACTTCAATCCATGGTTGAATTCAATCCAAGGTTGACTGCAATACAATTTTTGGATTCAATCCATTAATAATATTAATATTAATGATTTCAATCTATGGTTAACTTTAATCAAAGGTTGAATTTGAACCATGGTTGACTTCAATCCACAACCACACCTTTAAAAGTGGAGAATTGACTTTGAAACATGGTTGACTTCAATCCATGGTTGAATTTTAAGCAAGGTTTACTCCAATCCAAGGTTGACATTAATCAAAGGTTGACTACAATCCAAGGTTGACTACAATCCAACGTTGACTACAATCCATGGTTGAATTTGATCCATTGTTGGCTTCTATCCATGGTTGGCTTCTATCCATGGTTGGCATCGATCCATAGTTGACTTCGATCTAAGCTTAACTTCAATCCAAGGGTGACTTGAATCCATAGTTGACTTCAATCCAAGGTTGAATGCAATCAAAATTTGACTTCAATCCATTGTTGACTTTAATACAAGTTTGACTTCAATCTAAGGTTGACTTCAATCCAAGGGTAAAATCAAGACAAGTTTGACTTCAATCCAAGGGTGACTTTAATCCTTTGTTGAATTCAATCAAATGTTGACTTCAATCTAAGGTTTACTTCAATCCACGGGTGACTTCAATCCAAGGTTGACTTCAATCCAAGGTTATTTGATTTTATCGAAGTAGTAATAATTTAAAACTCATGTTCAATATTTTGGGAAATAAGTGAAATCAATAATTTTATAAAGTTATAAGGTTATGTTTCAGGAAACAATGTTATAAGGTTATTTTATGTTTGAAGTTGATATTATGTTAACATTAAGATTAATATCATTGTTTCTTAATATCATGATTGTCATTAACATTAATGTTAATAATATTAAAAATAGTTCATTAACTTTAATCTAAACAATAATATTCTTTTTAGTAATAAAATTAATGTTATTATTGATATTATCATTATTGTAATGCCTCTATTGGCATTGTAAATTTTAATCTAATTAAACAACTGTTTTTCTTTTCATTCTAGAAATGCATGATATTGTTAATACAAGTTCAAATGGTGGTTTCTTAAATACATGACTTAGTAACATATAAGAATCATGTAACCATAACAACATATAAATAGTTTATAACATCATAGAATTACTTATAATCACAATAAAAATACCTCTTGATGACCGATGATAATGGTGAGGAAGACCAACCAAAGAAAGATTTCAACTTCTCCTCAAGATGCTTCCATCTTCCTTTCCCAATGTGAGACCAAGATTTTACCTCCCATCCAACTAGGGGTCTAGCCGAATCCCTAGCCCCAAGAGCCATCCACCTACCCTCTTGTCCCTCTATTCCCGAGACCCCCAGAGAACAGAACAATGATACACAAGTAAGCTATGCATCAATTTTTCCAAGAGTTCTCAAATCTTCCAACTCTTCCAAACTTCTCATCCCAAAATATCCCACATTCCCCAAACCATTCAAAAAATATCCCACAAATATTTACAAGAAAACAACCTCCCCCTCTTCCAACCTCAAGTCTCCTATTTGTAACCCAAAAGTCCTCATCCTCCTCCTTATCCATCAATAAATTCCAATATAATAATATTCACACGTAATAAATTTATTTTCTCAAATGAAATAACAATTTGATTTAAATAAATAAAATATTAATAAGCATGGTTGCAAAGTCTCACTTTTCCTGCTACTATCTTAAATGCAACTATGACAAGTCCTTTCTAAAATTTATGCAACCCTATCTATCCATTTATTTACATTATCCCCCATACATAAGTCAAATAAGATATTTCCATATACTATATTATATTATGATATATGTCATATTATATATATATATATAATTATGTATATCACTCAATAATCTAATTAGTTTATTTAAATATAAACTATAAAGAACAAGTCAACGAAGTGATATATATATATTTCATCGCCTATTTATACTTTCAATATATAAGTACTACTACAATGATTCACCAACCAAGTTACTAAAAATTAAGATAACAATGCTAACTTATCCATCAATTAACTAATCATAGTAATGTACTCACGAATTGACATATTCGTGGCCATCGCACACATCTTAAGAGTGGGTACTAATAATCACTTTTAATTCCTTAATGCATCATTATTATACATTGCAAACAACATACAAAAGACCAACATAATCAATGCATCATTTCTCATTCATAATTCTTCATATAAAAGTAATAAAACTTAATTACATAAACATAATACAGCATCAAGAATATAATCATAAAGGCTTTTATCAATGAAGAACACCATCCAATCTATCATTGGTCCCATCTATCTCCTTCAATACCCAAACTTCCTAATCACTACTACTTCCATCTCATGACCTCGTCGTCTCGTCCTCTGCTCGAATATACTGTGGCATCAGCTACAATGACCTAACCACATATAGAACCTGTAAGCGGAAGTGTCGAGTCCTACAAATCGACCAAGCTTCCCCAGTAGGAACCCACTAGTGGTCATCACATGTTTAGGGGTGCATGCTCAACACAACCCTCTCGCAACTCTGGGTTTCAAAGGATAAACAGTGGGAAATGCCTCCACCCCCTTGATAGTACTAGGGTCAACACACTACATCAACTCTGCTATGTTATTATTGTTCTAAGGGGTCTCATCATTAAGAGCCACTTTGGGAAAATCATATTTCCTGTCAAAACTCACATTCACCCACAAGTCATAGAGATATTGATATTCAAAATTAAACAACATGAAAATTGATATAATATCTATTAGCACTCAGAATCGCACCAAAGGTTGTGGAAGGTGAACCTCGAGGTAACAACAAAACCACTTTAATAAAGGGAGTTGGCTTCTTCGTCTCTAGAGAGGGATCTCTCACAAATATATAATAAGGCCAGATATAGACATGAAATGAAATTCAGATATTATTGTGGTTGAAACAGGGTAAGGGTACATTAGGCTATGGAGTCACAATTATCAAGAAACATAGAGCAGTTTGAATGGGAAATGTATGCAAAACAAAGATAATACTTTGGTTACGGTCAATATGTTTTTGGTCTGGTGATAAAGAAGAAATGATGACAGTCCATTAACACATAGCACCAACTAGATGAATTATGCATTAACTTTGGTAGAAACGATTTGTGAATATATGAAACGATAGCTAGAGCATAACCAAGTATGAATTCTGAAAACTCTCACACACTTATCTCAGATATGAAAGAAAATATAATGGAAATATTAACAAGAAGGACATGCACATAAAGAAGATAAATCACGGACTGTAACTGGGAAATATACATGAATATTTACATTCAAAGGCCAGCATTCGGCTCTACAACTTTTATTAAAGACAAATCTCAAAATTACATAATGCAAAAGTCTCATGGGTTTCAACCCTTTCTTTCTTTGTTGACAGTATACTTATAGTGTATTAGACCCCCAAGACCAACCTCGAAACAAGGCTGAAATTAGTTACAACTTGAGAAACAAACGTCCAATCAACTCTACGTGGCACATTTGCCATGATTTATGTAAAACAAAAAATGTGGGGGGAACGTGCATGTTGGATTTAAAGAGTAATGCATCCTCGGCTCACTTGATCATTCTACAACTGTCTATTTGATCCTCATGTATTCATTGGCACAACTTCTATTTACTTTTCCCGTAATTTTCAATTATCTTCCATTGATCAACAGTTGGTAGACCCATATTTATCATCTCCTTTTCCAATACCTTGAGATCCACGTTTTCTGAATAAGAAAAATCTGGCAATTTGGTACACGTAGCCTTGTAGTCGAACAACATATCAAAAGCTCCATTCAATTTATCAATCACTGCTTTTCCATACAAAGATTACTTTTGCATATCATCAAAATGCATGTGATGTAATCTGCAACTGATTAATATTTCATTATACTCCTTCTAAGACCACATTCCTCCTTTCTCTTCCCAAAAGAAAGGAAGTCCTCTTTTGAACAAAGGGTTAAACAATTCAATAAATTCCTTAATTTGATGATGGATAACATCAATTTTTGCTTAAACTGTTTCTAAATGATGATATTTATTCACCACTTTTATTTCCCATGTTATAACTAAGATCCTATCTTGAATATTTGCTTTCCTGATTTCCTCTTCTGTCAAACTCTTCAAAAAAATGATTGCATTATTAGCTGTGTCAATGGATTTTTTTGTTTAAAACCTCCTTGACCATCATGACATTTTGTCTAGCTGCTTGTGTAACAATCTCCTTGTCTAGAATAAAATCCAAATAAGGCCTGAGCTTGGCTGCTTATGTTATCAGTACATCCCATATGAGATGCTTATCTCCCTGTAAGGTTGTTTGTCATGTCACCTATTTTGCCAATTTATTAGTTTTTTCTACTAGCTCACATTTGTTTTCCAATGTCTTTCTTTCCTTTTCTCTTTTTTTTTCCAGCTATGTCTTCTAAATTTTTATTTCGGTTCTTCAAACCAGTGATTTCTAAATATTTAAGACTTACCTGAGACATAGCTTGGGAAAGGGAATCTGCGCCAGATTGTACAAAAGGTGAAATAATTGCACTTGCTGCTCCTGATTCTTTTCTTTTAGTTCCTTTTCCAGTTCTTCTTGTTTTGTTTCAAAAGCATTTTCTTTCTCAACCCAAAGTCTTGCATCTTTCTCCCATTGTTTTTGTTTTTCTTCCAACTTCAGCAACCTTGCTTTACAATCAATCAATTCAGTATTCAAAGATTCTTTTTCTTTTTCAAATTCTGCCAGCTCACAAGTTTGTGTAAGCTGAGTAGATGGGATATTCAACTTCTTTTTTAAAAAATGAATTGAATTTTCTTTTTCTTTTAACAACTTCTGTGTGGCAGCTCCCTTATCAGCTTGACTGTCAGCCACCAATAACTCCACTTGAAGCTTCTTAATCTGCATCTAGTGGGATTTATTCTCCACCTTCTCCTTTCTGAGTAAATATTCAACTCTTTTCTTACTTGATTGTAACTTTGACACCTGTCATGTTTCTTTTAACAAATGAGTATAAATGATATCACCTATTTCTCTGTGTAAATGTATCATATCAGTAGTAGGAATATTCTTCAAATTCATCCTCATTTCATCCACTTCATTTCTTGTAGTCACTGCTAAATTTAATGTGTTTTTATCCTGATCCCTTATAGTCACTAGGGATACATCTTGACTAGACAATTTTCCCACTTCATCATATAATTTTAATGTTTCCTTAGAATATTTTTCCCCAACACCTTTATATTTGTCCTTTAATTCAATCTTGGACTTGTATTTATCTGCAGTTCCTTCAGGAATGTTATCAAATGCGTACTCCTGGATTTCAAAGGCTGGGCCTTTTACCTTCACATGTTTCTTTCTGCCTTTAGCCTTTGTGGCTGGTACAAGTTGTCCTGCTTTTTCAATCTTTTGCTTCTTGGGTGTTATAGCAGTATCTTCCTCATCTATATCCATGGCTTCTAATAAATCTCTCTTATTCATTTTTTCAGAAAAAACTAGCCAATGGAGTGACATGAGTAGCTACAACAACAATACTAGAAAGATCTTGCTCAGGAGAAGAGCTCCCTGGTGTAGATGAAAGTGAAGCTTCTTGCATATTCTCACCATTATTAATATCCTTGGGGTAATCCATCCATTTTTCTTCTTCAAACAATCCTTCCACCTCAGAATGCTCAAATGGTTTATTTTTATTTGCTTGTATCCTATTTGAGATAACATGGTGAGGGTCGTAATTAACAACAACTTCAATTCAAAATACCATTTCTATGAGAATGCTTTCAATCATTGGGAGAGATTATTTTCTCTTGATTCCAAAAGGGCCTATTGTCCATGGAAACCTAATTTCTGAAGGCTTCTTATAGCTTAGGAAATGCTCATCTTCAACTATTAACCTTTGTCTAATTAGTTCCAATGCAAACACTCTTATTGTAAAAAATGTTGGTAAGATATAGGGTTGATGAACAAACCCATATACCCTAATCATTGTGCCATGTTTAGATAGGAACCAATCTCCTATTCTTCTTTCAGGTGACAACTGTAATATTTCTTTCATTTTTGGTAATACTCTAGGTAATCTTTCTTAAAAGAAAACATTATACACTGGTGCCATGAGAAAATTCATAAACTTACAATAATATCTACTCATTTCATCCGTTATAACCATCTTTGGGAGTTGTACATTATATTCATTGAATGTTAAAAACATCCTTTGCAAAAAACATTGAAATCTGAAAGTTCTCGTCCTATGGAAGTTTATTAACTAAGAATGGATATTCTCAGCTAAAAACTCATCAAACTTAAGGCATGATGATTACATAGACTGAACTCTACTTGACCAGCACTAAGGGTGAACATTAGACTCAACAAGGGTTATGTGATGTATTTATTCGTATCTAACCCCAAAAACTGACTTGCCAAGGTTATCAGAGGCTAGGTTTCTTCATTAAATAGGTTGTAATCAATGGGAAAAGGGTGATTTAACAACTGATTATTAGGTTTTGAGCATGCTTTGAGGAAAGTTTCTTTTTGTTCGACTAAGGAATCTTGAAAAAATTGGACTAGGTTTTCTTCTTTGTACTCTTTAGAAATTTGGGAAAAATCAGTAGGGATCGACAGAGTATTTTGGATGACAAGGGAATTTACTGGACATAAATTTTTAGACCTAGATGCATCCATAATTACTCTCTCAAAAGGACAGTAATTACTGGTGCACCACTCATCAAACTCTGGAAAATATGGGGTTTTTTTGATGGAAAAATAAAAGAAATATGAACTGAATACTCCATGAGTAATAATTCCCCAATCTTTGAGAATTTTCAACTTGTTTTTGGCGGTTTCTACATTATCATTTAACAAGATGGTGTCGAAAATTTCAGAATCTTTATCTTCAAGAAATTCTTCAACATTCTGAACCTCAAAATCTTCCATTTCAACCATGAAATACTAGTTCAACAGAGAAATGAACCTACCTGGTCAGCTGACAGATGTTTCCAAAGTTTTTCCATGGTGGGGCCTTCCGCACAATTTGAATTCTCGTTTCCCAATGCTTAAAAAAACAAATAGTTTGTATCAACATGCTTGTCCTTATATTATTTTATTCTTCATATTAAGTGTGCATATTTTTCATTCAAATATAATCTCACCCGTAGATTTGTTGTTCTTCAATCTAAGCCCTTGATTCTTGACTGTTGGTTAACCACACTACCTTATTCCCACTTATTTCACCCCTCTTTATTTCTCATGAAACTTTGGATATCGAAACAAATCTCCATCCTTGATTTGTAACTTCCACCAATATGAGCCATCCATTTTGTTTTGTCTTAAACTTTGATTTCCAGCTATATGGCCTTCTCTATCCTCCTTATAGCTTCTCTGCCCAGATTTATTTATAGCCGTAGATTCATTTTCTCCTTAAATATGCACCCTTGATCACTCTTTAGATTTACACTTTCCGCACTCCTACAAAAAATTTCCTCCCCTGCACTTTGGCTTGGCGGAACTATTTTGAACCATTGATCTAATCTGAACTTTCATCTGAACCATTGAAATGTGTGGACCATATTCAATTCTGCAAATCTCAACTCTGACTTTTCTCCGCACAACTTCAACTTGCGGAATCGTTCTCATCCCTTGATCAAAAATACCTTTAATCTTCGTCGTTCAAGTTTAATGGGCCTACCATATTTCACAAATTTCAAAAGTGAATTTCTCTGCTCATGTTCAATCAGCAGAATCATTCTCCGCCATATATTTATCCCGATTTGATCTCGACTGTTGAAACATGCGCTCCTGTTACACGATTCCGCAAATCTGGAAAGTGAATTTTCTCGAGCATCTTAGATCAATGGAATTCACCCTTGTCATTGATCTAAGACACCCTCAATCTCAGCCATTGAAACCTGCAGGTGTTTTAGCCTATTCTGCAAATTCCAAAAGTGATTTTCATCATGCAAGTTAAAATAGCAGAATGGATTTCCACAGTCGATCAGATCTGATCATCGATCGCTTCCTTTGAAATATAAACCCTTTTACGTCGTTTTGCTGATATAAGGATTTCATTTCTCCCTACACATTGAAATAACGAAATTATTCCTGACCGTAGATCTACCTATCCTTCTTCATCCAATGAACAATTGTGTATGTCAGTTAACTTGTTCCCGTTGATTCAAGAATTTCTTAAACCTGTTCATTTAAGCTCTTCACTTCCTGTCAATATACAACTTAGAACAATTTTTCTCATCCACATACTCTTTTAAAACTGAAAAATATAGAATCGTTCAATTATTTTAGGAACCTTTCTTAGAAATAACCTTCGAAAAATATGCAAAAAACTTATGAACACCCTCCATGGTCATATGGTATGAAAATTGACAGACCTTATTTCTCCTTACACTGTTTTATACCTCTCCAACTACTTAGCACAAAAACAATGCTAACAATATTATTATCTTTTCGATGTCCAAGAAATCTCCTGCTCCTTGGCATAATAAGAATATGGCTATCTCGTATCTAATCAACATGTGGATTAGCTCACCACTAACATAAAGCTCATGTATAAACATTCTCAACTCTTTCAAGTGTTAATCCATGTCATGTAAGTACCTTTGAAACGTATATTTTACTCGTTCTATCTCAAAATACACCTTAACTGACATTCACATATCAATATTTCATCACTACAACAAATCCTAGAATTAACGTCCCATTTAGTGTAAATTTTGTTTACATTGAGTGGTCAAACTAGGCGCTAAATGGGACGCGTCATGAACAAAACTTAAGTGACTCAAAAAATGTATTTTTTTGCTTCCTAGATAGCATCCTTTATGACGTCCAAAATATCGTATATTTTTTTGCTTCCCGAATAGCATCCAACTTTGCTTCCTAAACAACGTCGATGTTTGATTCCTAAATAACGTCCTATTTTGCTTCCTAGCGAGTGTCCGCTTTTGCTTCTTAAATGAAATCCCCGTTAGCACCAAATTTTCATCCTTAATAGCACCATGTTAGCATCCAAATTAACATCTAATATTGCATCCATTTTTTCTACCACTTTAGCATCCCATTTTGCATCGTGTTTTACTTCCAAATATGTGCTAATTTTCGCTTCCAAATTTGCACCAAATTTTGCTTCCTTTTTTGCATTGTGTTTTTATACCAAAATGACACAAAATATTTCTTCTATTGTTGCACCATATTTTTCTTCTTATGTAGCGCCATGTTTTGCATCCAAAGTAACGTCTTATTTTTCTACCATATCAACGCCATGTTTGGCTTCATCATTAACGCCACATGTTGCATCCTTTTTAATGCCTAGTTTCGCATCTTATTTTTCTACCATATCAGCGTCATGTTTGGCTTCATCATTAGTGCCACGTGTTGCATCTTTGTAATGCCTATTTTCGCATCTCTCATTTTTTGGACACCAATTTAGTTGTTTTTAGTAGTTTTATATACGAATTTTGGTCATTTTGTTTAGTCACTTATTTCCTATTTTTTGCTTACTAATTTAGTTGTTTCTAACCAATATTATAATATCATTAGGGCATGGAGGAATCGAACCACCAACCTCCTTCTTGTAAGGCAGGCTCTCTTCCATTGATGTATCACCCTTTAAGAATTTAGGGACCTAACTTACATAGTTCTCTATAATGGTAAAAATGATCAATACACAACTTTGAGTATCTAATGGTCCGAAAAGGATGATAGATTGTCTAAGTTCACAATATATGATCAAGTAGGTTATGAAATCCATAAACCTTTTCTAGGAATTTTGAACAAAACTGAAGAAATTGGATTAATGGGATTGCAAAAATCACTATTCCCTAGAAACTGTAAGTGTATCACTATATGAGACCTATCAACAACAATTATCTTAGTGTGGATGCCAAGCATATATTAGATAAGCATGATCATTCTAGAGCCATGCATAAGTGGAGAAATAAGAAGAATCAAAAGAGGATGATCAACCCAATAAATGGTGCTTCATATGGATCATATCCACCATGGGATGAGCAAAGTTCCTTCTTCCATCAAGTGTCAGAGTGTTTTATTGTCTTAATTAATTCACCAAATATTTAATTATCGGCCGAGGTTTGTAATCTTAGAGTTGATAAAAAATATATACGAAGGTAAAAGGGTTCCTAAGGTGTCGTGGAAATATTTTAACAAAGAAAAGATCGAAATATCTTTCAAAATGAAAAAATGAGTAAAACTTCAGAATTTCAACTACTAAGGTAATTATACTTTGACAAGACTACTAGATTAGAGTAGTATCGAGCTATAATACTCTACTCTATCAACCATGAACTATGTATTTATAAGAAGTACTATTCTAAGAAGGTAAACTACTCTTTTACAATGTACTCTATTAATTATTCTGCTTCTTAATCTGTGAATTAGAAAGTCTAAAACAAATTCAAAACTCTTACTGTATGAACACAAAAGACTATATTATTTGTTATAATATTGCAACGACTTAGTTTATCTAAGAAATCCAATAACTAAACTATACATACGGTTTGATAAATATACAGTGATTAAATCAACTTATCTAGTTCCATTCTCCTTGAGTATTATGAGGATATGCATTCATTGTGATCGGAACTAGAGAAGGAGGTGTATCAAAATGACTTTCAAAAGAAATAAAGAAACTGAATGGAATTAGGTCTAATTTAATTTCTACAAATAAATGTAAACTAAGGAGTGTCCAATTACAAGCAATAGTAAACGTTTTTTATTTATTCCATAAGCAAATAACTCTAAAAAGATGTTATTAACAACCATTTTATTAATTAAGAAATGGGATTCTTTTAATCAAACACTTGGAATTAAGGGTATACTATTCTCACATGAAACGACTATAATTGTGAAACAAGTAGAAAACTTAATAAAAGCAAGTATAAAAATTAATAAAGAAGCAAGTAGAAAACTTAATAAAGATATTCTGTTTCCTAAATCTAAATCTATTTTCTGGAAGTATTCAGTAACTATAAAATAAGGAAGAAAAATATTATGCTAGAGACTTTAAAACTAATATTCCTTTTAAACAATAGAATTAGTAACTTAAACCTTGAATTCAATTAAATAAGATTGAAGCAACTCAACTAAGGCTACCATTGACAAATCCTACAACATAAGCAAAATGAAGAAATCAGAGACAAAGGATATACAATCCAAAAACAACCTAAGATAAAAGTGACAAAGGATAAAAGTAATTATAGGACTTGATAGATATTTTATATTATTTAAAGTAAGGTCATAACAAGACATATATAGCTACTGCTCAATTGTAGAAAGTAATATATTTTCAAAAGTAAGAAGGTTGCACTTGAAACAAGCAGAAAATAAAATAGAAAATATTAGAGGCTGAATAGATGAAAGTTTGGATGGATAGTCTGAATGCTAGCTTGAATGGGAAAAAAATGCAAATTACAAAACAGATAACCTAAATGATCTTAATATCAGCTGATTTATGCATATGAGATTGCAAGGTAAATGAAAGAGTGACTAGGTTTATTTTAACAATTAAAACAACAGAAGAACAAGGGTAACTTACACTAATTAAAAGAGAGCTTATTTCCTATTATTTAACAAGTTTAATGAAAATAACTGAAACTAATCTACAGCTAAACAAGAATTGACAGAACTGAATCTAGCTATGAGTTTAACCTAAGATATTAGATTAATCAAATTCAATCTAATTGCAATTATAAAACTAAGAAACAATGCTAAAAATAAAACTGGAAACAACTATTGCACAGCTGGCCACTTGCAATTCTGGGAATGAAAACTATTTTAACAGCACAATATAAATCATATAACTTACAACAAACACATATTACAGAAGACAAGGAAATAAACGGTATCAATTTATAATAGAACCGAACTACATACAGAGACTGGAAATATAAATTACTTAGCTCCAAGAAAGGAAATAATGAAAACACAAAAAAATGGGAGACCACTGGTTGTTGAGGGGCCCTCTTAGCAATCAAGGTTGCACTTCAATTAATCAACCACTCATGACAGTAGAGACATGTATGCACAACTGAAAATAGAACTTTATATTGAAATCGAAACATAGTTTACAAAGCTTCTTTTATAATGACTGATCAACCAACTAAATAGCTTGCTCAACTCTCTCTTGGAGACGTCTTTATATAGGTTTTACATAGTTGAGTAGGTTGACCCTTTCAGTGGTTGACCGCTCCAAAAATAGTCAACCTTAACTACTAATTAAAAAACTATGTGGCGTTTGGCAACAACGCACAACCACCTTCCTGATCCTTTGTGCGTCAGTTCTCCTCGCGTGGGCTATGGCCGTATGGGTCTTTGTCGATGTGGACATGAATCGTGGTTTCTTATCGAGAGGGCATGCTGATGGGCCTTCTGGAGCAAGGGCCATCATAGTAGCAGAATGCATGGACAACAGAGAAACTAAAAATTGTTTTGTGCTTTAAACGTTTGGGAATATTCCAACTAACAGTGCGCGGATCGATTGGAGGGCTGGATGGCGAGCTAGATGTGATTTGCACATGTTTAGCGTGAGTGTGTGTCCACATGGAGGCTTGTTTGAAAACTATAACTTGGAAAACAAATCCATCTATTAGTCATGTTTCCAAATATCACAGAATTGATTAATAAAATAAAAAAATAATGGAAATAAACCAAGGCTTGCATAAATTCCAAATGCGTTCATACCTGGGGCTAAATAATAAGCTGAATGACAAGAAATATGTCAAAAATATGACAAAATAGATTCCAAAAGAGTAAATAATCATTCAATATTAGTGACAAAATCAGGATCAACACTCCCCCAAACCGAAGAGATGCCAAGTCCCACTGAGCAAAAAAATGGAGTTTTAGGAAGAAGGTGGAGCTACATCAGCTGCTGCCTTCGACTTAGCAGAGGAAACATGAGATTTAAATTTCAATTTCCTGGACCGTGTCTTTAAAACAGTGTGCCTCTCTTGAAAATGTTAGTATATTTAGACACTTAGGAGTTAGTTAAGATCAACTTGTGTAATATATCGGTTAGGGGAAGTGTGTTTCTTTAGTATGCTATGCATTTGTAAATATTCTAATCCAATGGTCACGATATGTTCTAGACATAAAGTGATCTGACGGTTCAACTTCTCTTAGATCATTCCTACCACTGATCCGTCGCTTAACACCCGATTGGTCCATGATCTCTATTTAGAGAGCATAGAGGGTCCTTGGCTAGTTAATCGATTATGAGAAGCTCATGTAACTTTCTTTCTTTTGCATAATAAATTACTTCAAGTAGCTATTTGGCTGGGGCCGTGGACTGTTTCCCTCTTGAGGGTTTTAACCACGTGACAAACATCGGTGTATTGATCTGTGATCTATTTGTGTGAAGTGGTTTCTCTAGGTTTTCTGTCTTTTGGGAGTACCTTGTGTACCCGAACATGGTATCAGAGTGTTTATGAAGAGACGCTTTCGGTTTTGATCAAGATCTGGAATTGCTATTGCTGAAACTTTGAAAGGGTTTCTGGTTTTGGTGTTTCTATGCATTTGTGTCCTGTGGGATCTGTTCCATTGCGTTTGGAGCACCGTTTTCATTAAGAAATAGTTTTTGTTTCATCGAAAACCATTTCTGTTTGATCTAGAAACACCTATTTCGACAAATCTGAAGGTATAATGTTACAGTAACGGATTTGTTTTATTTTTTAAAAATCTCTCATATTTTATCAGTTTTATTATTAGATCTTTATTGTTTTAGTCTTAGACTGTTTCCTTCCTTGGATGCGTATGCTCTTTACCGTGCACCTTGCGTGATCGTGGTGAATTAGAAACAGAAAGGAAAAAGTTTTTTTTCTTGTCTTCTCGGCTACATATGCTCTTTTCCGTGCACCTTGTGCAATCACAGCGAATCAAAAACAATGAGAAAACTTGAAAACATAGACTTTTCGGGTAAGCTAACCAAGATCTAACCCCACCCATAGTGTGGAATTTTATTTATTTTTATCTGTTTTTGTTTTTCGTTTTTTTTTTTGTGATTTGCAGGAAAAAAAGGCAAGCACAGAGAATGAGAGAGAAGAGTTAAAAAAAAAAGGCCCCCTTCCTCTTTCCATTATTTTATGTACCTTTTAAACTTAGCTCACTTGGTTCAAAGTTGCTTTATTTCTTAATAGGTCTTGAATTCAAGTCTTATTAAGTTACTTTTTAGTGCATGCAATTTCTGTTTTCAAGCTACTTATTGTAAAAGTGCATCTCACTTAAATAAAATAAAATAAAAAGTGAGTCATTTAAGTCTTTTAATTTATTGCCGCACTATTTAAAAGTAACATTATTGTAAAAGTGAACATCACTTATTTTACAAAAGTGATTCACTTAAAAAAAACAACTTTCTTATAAGTGATTGTCAAAGGTCCATTTTGGGAAGAAGGAGGTTCTTTTTTTAGTTGGTCAAGTTAATATCTTCCACGCCACTATTGGGGACATCTTCAACATTTTCTTTGAGCAAGCATAACTTCATCATCCAGAATCAGTTTTCAGTGCCGTTTTTTTGAAACAGCCTAATGTTTCAAGCTCTTTGCATCTAGACATTTATTTTCTATTTTTTCAGTTGTTATTTTATAGTATGGCCGCCCCTTGTGATATTCTATTTACCAGTTCTAACTATTTCTCATGGAAATATCGTATAGAAGATGTTCTACGAAGCAGGGGACTTTTTAGAATTACCTCAGGGAAAGAAACAAAACCCACTGATGATGATAATAAAATAAAATGGACAAATAGATGTGATGAAGCTCGCAGATTGATTGGGATGTCAATCTCTACTGATTTGCGATTCCATATATCTGGAATTGATAACCTGATAAAGCTTGGGAAAAATTGGAATTTGTGTTTGGTAAAAATAATGAAATTCGAGGTCATCAACTTGAGAATGAGTTGATTTCTTTGAATCCAAGTGATTTTTCATGCATTCAAGATTACTTATCTAAGTATAAAACTCTTAGACTCTTATGCGAAGAATGCAAGATTAAGAAAGAATACAAACAATTTATTTATCATATTCTTTTCAAACTTGAACCTGCATATTCTATTTTTGTATCTACATTTTACTCCATGAAAGAATCCTTGAATGCAACTAGCTATTAAGAGCCTACTCTTGAATCTTTTTATGATTCGTTAATTAGAGAGCAAGATAAGCTCATTCATCTTGGAATAATTAATAATGCAGATACATCAGGAAAAACCTTATTGTCCCAACAGAAAGAAATGTCCAAGCCTCCTAAGAAATAGAATTTTTGCAATAATAAGCCAAACAAGGGTCCCAAACCCTCTAAGTCAGATTCTTCTTTAAAAAATGAAAAATGGTCCAAGCCAAAAGGAAAGCAAGCTGAACGTCATTGCAATTTTTGTGGGAAATATAATCTTGATGAATCTAAGTGTTTCAAGAAGATGGCATCCTTGGAAGCAGCAATGAAGAAACACCACATCAACCTAGATTCGTCTTCAGAATCTACCTCTCATGGCCATGCACTTTGTGCTTCTGGTTACTCTTATACTGCATCTTCTTCTTCTACTTCAAATGAATGGCTCATTGATTCTAGAGCCTATTATCATATGGCTAAGGATCAAGCCATATTTTCTACTATGCATGATTGTAACACCAAAGAAATATTTGTTGGTGATGATAGATCTCTAAGTGTTGTAGGATTTGGAATAATTCTAGTAGAAAATGGTCATTTCAGTGATGTACTATGTGTTCCAAAAATTTCCTGCAATTTGTTATCAGTCTATCAAATTACTCATTCAGGTGAAGGTAAAACTGTGACGTTTACACCTCACCAAGTTGTAATCAAGGATTTTAAAAATCCTCAAAATGTCCTTGTTACTGGAATTGTTGATGATATTACCAGGTTGTACAAATTTAACAACTTTGGGTCATCACCTTTTTCTTCAGTTTTTGTTGCTCATAGTGATAACTTGAGCAAACTATAGCATGAGCAGTTTGGTCACTTAAATTATTACTCATTGCAACAATTATGTAGAGATAATATGGTGACTAGCATTTCGATGGTATCTTTCAAGGATGGTGTTTGTTCTGGTTGTGTACTCGAAAAACATCATCGGGACAGTTTTGACAAACGTGCCTCTTGGCACGCCTCGGTTCCCTTGAAGCTTATGCATAGTGACTTGTGTGGTCCTCTTCCATCTGCTTCCTTTTCTGGTTTTAAATATTTCTTAACTTTCATTGATGACTACTCCAGACGCACTTGGGTTTACTTCCTCAAACTTAAGAGAGAAGTATTTAACATGTTCTTGGCCTACAAGGCCCTTGTTGAAAAACAATCTGGTCATCAAATTATTAAGTTAAGATCTGACAATGGAGGAGAATATGTTAACAAAAAGTTCACTACTTTCTGCACTAAACAAGGAATCCAACAACAACACACAGTTCCATATACACCATAACAAAATGGTGTAGCTGAACGGAAGAACCACACTTTAAAAGAAATGGCTAATTGTATGATCCAATCTAAGGGACTAAGTCTTCAATATTAGGTTGAGGCCATAAATTGTGCAAATTACACAGTTAATCGCACACCAACTAAAGTTTTACAAGGTATAAAACCAGAAGAAGCATGGAGTAAAATTAAACTAGATGTAAGTTACTTCAATGTATTTGGTTGTGAAGCATGGGCTCACATTCCGGATGAAAAATGGAAAGCATTGCAACCTAAAAGTGAAAAGTGCATATCTGTTGGATATTCTGAAGATGTAAAAGGTTATAGACTTCTTTAGCCACATTCTCATGATATCATCATTAGAAGAGATGTTAAATTTGATGAAAATCTCTTGGCCTACGAGCCTAACTTGATGTGTGTGCCATCTTTGGCCTGCGAGCCTGATTCAACGATTGTGCCTTCTTCTTCTTCTTCTCCTTCTTCCAAATTACTTTACAAGTTTCCAACTCTAGTTTCTGATGATGACAATGAGGATGAAAATCCACCTCCGCCTGCTCATGTTCTTTCAGTTGTACCAGCACCAATGCTTCCTCGATGGGTCCGTTCAACATGTGAAGTAGCTGGTGATCTTGCCGGTGATTCTAGAGATCAACGTCGAACACGTTCTTAGTTTCAGCAAGCCTATTCTCTTTTGGCTTAAGTTTCTAAGAATCATGATACAGAAACTTTTAGAGAAGCTTCAGGAAATACATATTGGGATGCAGCTATGGATGAAGAATATAGTTCCTTAATGGCGAACGATACTTGGGATCTTGTTCCTCTTCAAAAAGGAAGAAAACTTGTCAGATGTAAATGGGTATATAGAACTAAGTATGCATCAGATGGAAGTGTTGAAATACTTAAGGCAAGGTTAGTTACCAAAGGTTTCCCCCAAGTTGAATGGATTGACTACAATGAAACCTTTTCTCCTGTCGCAAAAATGAACTCCATCCACCTTGTTGTTTCCCTTGCAGCCTTACATAACTGGGAAGTCCATCAAATGGATGTCAACTCTGCCTTTTTACATGGTGATTTACGAGAGGAAATGTACATGGAACAACCTCCTGGATATGTTCAGGATAACTCTAGCCTTGTCTGTCTCCTTAAGAAATCCTTATATGGCCTTAAGCAAGCTCCTAGAGCTTGGTATGCCAAAATGTATAGCTTTCTCCTTGACACTAGTTTTTCTAAATGCCATTCTGACCCCAATGTCTATACCAAGAAAGTAGGAAACCATCTCATCATACTTGTTCTTTATGTTGATGATCTTATCCTTACTGGTAGTGACCCTAAACTTTTAACCCATGTGAAATCCAGTCTTAAGCAAAATTTTGAAATGTCAGACTTAGGACATTTGCATTATTTTCTTGGCCTCCATGTCTTGTAAACCAAAGAAGGAATATTTCTTTCCCAGTCTAAGTATGCTTGTGACCTTCTTCGTCGCTTTCACATGGAAGATTCTAAACCATTTCCTTCTCCCTTCCAGTCTGGAGTCAAAATTTCTACCACTTGTACTTCCCCTGAAGTAGATGCCGCCTTGTATCGTCAGGTTGTTGGTAGTCTCTTATACTTGACTCATTACCAGCCTGACCTTTCCTTTGCCATTGGTCTTGTTGCCCGTTATATGCAAACACCTCATCAAATTCATTGTAAAGCAGCAAAAATAATACTTCGATATATTCGAGGTACAATTCAGTTTGGGATTCATTACAGTACAGAGAGGAAACCCTTGTTGGTTGGTTTCACTAATTGACATTGGGCCGGTGATCTTGATGATCTAAATTCTACTACAGGTTATGTTTTCAGTCTGGGATCTGAACCTATCACTTGGGCTTGTAATAAACAACAAGCTCTTGCTCTTTCTTCAGCAGAAGCAGAATATCGAGCCGCAGTTAATGCTAGTCAGGAAGCTTTATGGCTTCGACAAATCCTTTCAGAGTTTGGATTTGAGCAGCAGTAGCCTACTCCACTTTGGTGCAACAATCAAAGTGCCATCAAGCTTGATAAATATCTAGTTCTACATCAATGCAGCAAACACAATGAGCTACACATGCACTTCATTAGAAATCTTATTCATGATCGTGTTCTTGAAATGCTCTATTGCCCTACAGATGATCAAGTTGCAGACATCTTCACCAAGTCTCTTACAGAAGCAAAGTTTTCTAAACTTTGATCTATGTTAGGAGTTAGGGAATGTGTCCTTAAGGGGGGATAGGCTCTAATGCCTCCTTCCTTCTCTTAATAGTGTCACTCTTGTAAACCCTTCAATCCTATCCCAAGTTGTTCTTAAGGGGGGATGTTAGGATATTTATACACTTAGGAGTTAGTTAAGATCAACTTGTGTAATATATCCGTTAAATAAATCATGTTTCTTTAGTATGCATTAGTATGCATTTGTAAATATTCTAATCCGATAGTCATGATATGTTCTAGACCTAAAGTTATCCGATGGTTCAACTTCTCTTAGATCATTCCTACCATTGATCTGTGGCTTAACACCTGATTGGTCCATGATCTCTATTTGAAGAGCATGGAGTGTCCTTGGCTAGTTGATCAATTATGAGAAGCTCATGTAACTTTCTTTCTTTTGCATAATAAATTGCTCCAAGTAGCTATTTGGCTGGGGCCATGGACTGTTTCCCTATTGAGGGTTTTAACCACATGAAAAACATCGGTGTATTGATCTGTGATATATTTTTGTGAGGAGGTTGCTCTAGGTGTTTGGTCTTTTGGGAGTACCCTGTGTACCCGAACATGGTATCAGATCGTTTATGAAGAGCCGCTTTTGGTTTTGATCAAGATCTGGAAACGCTGTTGCCGAAAATTTGAAAGGGATTTTGGTTCTGGAGTTTCTATGCATTTGTGGCATGTGGGATCTTTTCCATTGCATCTAGAGCATCATTTTCAATGAGAAATAGTTTTCATTTCATCGAAAACCGTTTCTGTTTGATTCAAAAACACCCATTTTGGCAAATCTGAAGGTATAATGTTACAGTGATGGATTTGTTTTATTTTTTTTAAATCTCTCATATTTTATTAGTTTTATTATTAGATCTTTATTGTTTTAGTCTCGAACTATTGCCTTCCCTGGCTTCCTATGCTCTTTGACGTGCACCTTGGGCGATCGCGATGAATGAGAAATAGAAAAGGAAAGTTTTTTTTCTTGTCTTCTCGGCTACGTATGCTCTTTGCCGTGCACCTTGTGCGATCACAACGAATCAGAAACAACGAGAAAACTTGAAAATGTAGACTTTCTGGGTAAGCTAACCAAGATCTAACCCCACCCATAGTGTGGAATTTTTTTTTGTTTTGTTTTGTTTTGTTTTGTTTTGTGATTTGCAGGAAAAAAAGGCAAGCACGGAGAACGAGAGAGAAGAGTAAAAAAAAAAAGGCTCCTTCCTCTTTCCATTCTTTTATGTACCTTTTAAACTTAGCTCACTTGGTTCAAAGTTGATTTATTCCTTAATAGGTCTTGAGTTCAAGTCTTATTAAGTTCATTTTTTATGCATGCAATTTCTATTTTCAAGTTACTTTATTGTAAAAGTGCATTTAACTTAAATAAATAAAATAAAAAGTGAGTCACTTAAGTCTTTTAATTTATTGCTGCACTATTTAAAAGTAACATTATTGTAAAAGTGAACATCACTTATTTTAAAAAAGTGATTCATTTAAAAAACAACTTTCTTGCAAGTGATTGTCAAAGGTCCATATTTGGGAAGAAGGAGGTTCTTTTTTCTAGTTGGTCAAGTTAATATTTGCCACGTCACTATTGGGGACATCTTCAACATTTTCTTTGATCAAGCATAACTTCGCCATCCAGAATCAGATTTCAATGCCGTTTTTTTTTAAACAGCCTAATGTTTCGAGCTCTTTGCATCTAGACAATTAGTTTAAGTTTTTTCAGCTGTTATTTTATAGTATAGCCTCCCCTTGTGATATTCTACTTATCAGTTCTAACTATTTCTCATGGAAATCTCATATGGAAGATGTTCTACGAAGTAGGGGACTTTTTAGAATTACCACAGGGAAAGAAACAGAACCCACTGATGATGATAAGAAAATAAAATGGGCAAATAGATGTGCTGAAGCTAATTTGCGATTCCATATATCTGGAATTGATGAACCTGATAAAGCTTGGGAAAAGTTGGAATCTGTGTTTGATAAACACAATGAAACTCGAGGCCATAAACTTGAGAATGAGTTGATTTCTTTGAATCCAAGTGATTTTTCATGCATTCAAGATTACTTATCAAAGTATAAAACTCTTAGACTCTTATGTGAATAATGAAAGATTAATAAAGAAGAGAAACAATGTATTTATCATTTTCTTTCCAAACTTGGACCTGCATATTCTATTTTTGTATCTACATTTTACTCCATGAAAGAATCCTTGAATGCAGCTAGCTATCAAGATCCTACTCTTGAATCCTTTTGTGATTCGTTAATTAGAGAGCAAGGTAAGCTCATTCATCTTGGAATAATTAACAATGCATATACATCGGTGAAGGTCTTATTGTCCCAACAGAAAGAAAAGTCCAATCCTCACAAGAAACAAAATTTTCACAATAATAAGCCAAACAAGGGTCCAAAACCCTCCCAGTCAGCTCCTTCTTTAAAAAATGACAAAGGATCCAAGACAAAAAGAAAGAAGAATGAGCGTCATTGCAATTTTTGTGGGAAAGATAATCATGATGAATCTAAGTGTTTCAAGAAGATGACAGCCCTGGAAGCAACAATAAAGAAGCACCACATTAGCCTAGATTTGTCTCCAGAATCTACCTCTCATGGCCATGCACTTTGTTCTTCTGGTTACTCTTATATTGCATCTTCTTCATCTACTTCAAATGAATGGCTCATTGATTTTGGATCCTCTTATCATATGGCTAAGGATCAAGCCATCTTTTCTACTATGCATGAATGTAACACCAAACAAATATTTCTTGGTGATGATAGATCTCTAAGTGTTGTAGGATTTGGAACAATTCCAGTAGAAAATGGTAATTTTAGTGATGTACTATGTGTTTCAAAAATTTCCTGCAATTTGTTATCAGTCTATCAAATTAGTCATTTAGGTGAAGGTAAAACTGTGACGTTTACACCTCACCAAGTTGTAATCAAGGATTTTAAAAATCCTCAAAACTTATCCTTGCTACTGGCACTGTTGATGATATTACCAGGTTGTAGAAATTTAACAACTTTGGGTCATCACCTTTTCCTTCAGTTTTTGTTGCTCATAGTGATAACTTGAGCAAACTTTGGCATGAGCAATTTGGTCACTTAAATTATTGCTCATTGAAACAACTATGTAAATACAATATGGTGACTGGTCTTCTGATGGTATCTTGGAAGGATGGTGTTTGTTTCAGTTGTTTACTTGAAAAACATCATCGAGACATTTTTGACAAACGTGCCTCTTGGCATGCCCCGGTTCCCTTGGAGCTTTTGCATAATGACTTGTGTGGTCCTCTTCCATCTCGTTCTTTTTTTGGTTTCAAATATTTCTTAACTTTAATTAATGACTACTCTAGATGCACTTGGGTTTAATTCCTAAAACTTAAGAGAAAAGTATTTAACATGTTGTTGGCCTACAAGGCCCTTGTTGAAAAACAATCTGGTCATCAAATTATTAAGTTAAGATCTGACAATGGAGGAGAATATGTTAACAAAAAGTTCACTACTTTCTACACTAAACAAGGAATCCAACAACAACACACTCTTGCTTATACACCACAACAAAATGGTGTAGCTGAATGGAAGAACCACACTTTAAAAGAAATGGCTAATTGTATGATCCAATCTAAGGGACTAAGTCTTCAATATTAGGCCGAGGCCATAAATTGTGCAAATTACATAGTTAATCGCACACCAACTAAAGTTTTACAAGGTATAACACCAGAAAAAGCATGGAGTAAAATTAAACCAGATGTAAGTCACTTTCGTGTGTTTGGTTGTGAAGCATGGGCTCACATTCCGGATGAAAAACGAAAAGCATTGTAGCCTAAAAGTGAAAAGTGCATATTTGTTGGATATTCTAAAGATGCAAAAAGTTATAGACTTCTTCACCCACATTCTCATGATATAATCATTAGAAGAGATGTTAAATTTGATGAAAATCTCTTGGCATGCAAGCCTAACTTGGAGGGTGTGCCATCTTTGGCCTGTGAGCCTGATTTGGCGATTGTGCCTTCTTATTCTTCTTCTTCCAACTTCCTTGATAGGTTTCCAACTCTAGTTTCTGATGATGACAGTGAGGATGAAAATACACCTCCGCCTGCTCATGTTCTTTCAGTTGCACCAGCACCAATGCTTCCTCGATGGCTCCGTTCAACATGTGAAGCAACTGGTGGTATTGTTGATGATCCTAGAGATCAACGTCGAACACATTCTTAGTTTCAGCGAGCCTCTTCTCTTTTGGATCAAGTTTCCGAGAATCACGATCCAAAAACTTTTGCAGAAGCTTCAGGAAATCTAGATTGGGATGCAGCTATGGATGAAGAATATCCTTCCTTAATGGTGAACGATACTTGGGATCTTGTTTCTCTTTTAAAAGGAAGAAAACTTGTCAGATGGAAATGGGTCTACAGAACTAAGTATGCATCAGATGGAAGTGTTGAAATACTTAAGTCAAGGTCAGTAGCCAAAGGTTTTTCCCAAGTTGAAGAGATTGACTACAAGAAACCTTTGCTCCAGTCGCAAAAATGAACTCCATCCGCCTTGTTCTTTCCCTTGCAGCCTTACATAACTAGGAAGTCCATTAAATGGATGTCAAGTCTTCATTTTTACATGGTTATTTACAAGAGGAAATTTACATGGAACAACCTCCTGGATATGTTCAGGATAACTCTAGCCTTGTCTGTCTCCTTAAGAAATCCTTATATGGCCTTAAGAAAGATCCTAGAGATTGGTATGCCAAAATGGATAGCTTTCTCCTTGACACTGGTTTTTCTAGATGCCATTCTGACCCCAATGTCTATACCTAGAAAGTAGGAAACCATCTCATCATACTTGTTCTTTATGTTGATGATCTTATCCTTACTGGTTGTGACCCTAAACTTTTAACCCATGTGAAATCCAGTCTTAAGAAATTTTTTGAAATGTCAGACTTAGGACATTTGCATTATTTTCTTGGTCTCCAAGTCTTGCAAACCAAAGAAGAAATATTTATTTCCCAGTCTAAGTATGATTGTGACCTTCTTTGTCACTTTCACATGGAAGATTGTAAACCAGCCCCTTCTCCCTTCCAGTCTGGAGTCAAACTTTCTACCACTTGTACTTCCCCTAAAGTAGATGCCACCTTGTATCGTTAGCTTGTTGGTAGTCTCTTATACTTGACTCATTCCCATCCTGACCTTTCCTTTGCCATTGGTCATGTTTCCCGTTATGTGCAAACACCTAATGAAAGTCACTGGAAAGCAACAAAAAGAATACTTCGATATATTTGAGGTACAATTCAGTTTGGGATTCATTACAGTACAGGGGGGGGAACCTTTGTTGGTTGGTTTCACTAATTCAGATTGGGGCGTGTAGAAATTCTAACCAGCAATAGATTAATTTCACTCACAACAAATTACAATTGATCATGCAAAATTGTCAACAATGGAGACTGAATATGGAGCTGTAACACAAAATTATATTAAATCATTGTACAATAGCCAACCCTGTAATAACATAGGTTGCTGAATATATAGAATACCTCAATAGGTCGAATGCATAAGGAGGCATCCAAAGCTAGCATAAAGCAGGCTTACCCAAAATAGGCAAATCCCCCATAGGTGTAAAAAGCTGATCCCAAATCTGTCATGAGGCTCACAAATTGGCAAGGGCGCATGGGAAAGCTAATGAGTGGTGGAATGGCAGCTCATACATGCTTTTTCATGGAGGAAAGAGTGGAGGAGGAAGAGGCAACAAAGCTGATTCACCTCACCTAGTCTTGCTTTCCTATGTGCCTTAAAACACTGAAAAAGCAGGGAATAAAGCAGAAAAAGCAGATAGGTGCCTAGGAGGCCAGGAATAAAGTAGATTTGATTCCTAAGGCTTTCCCAAGTGCTACATGAGTCAAAGATGGCAATTTTGACCTCTATGGATAGGCAATTAGCAACTTGCACATGGTGGGACTCATGGACTAGGCAAATAAGACAAAAATAAATGAATTAATGTCCAAGTGGGTAAATACTATGGGTTGATTATTCTAACACCCCCCCTTAAGCCTAACTTTATGAGTAATAAATCAAAATATAGGGCCTAGAAACAAGGCTTAGTAACCCTTTTACATACTGCAAGTCCATATGAACCAAGGAAAGAGGCAAAACCAACTTGGAAAAATCCTCCCTTAAACATGGACTGTAAAACAAAATTGTAGAATCTTGTCTCTACTCATGCTTTGACAGCATGATCAGCAATCCCCAGCAGTGATTTGAGATTGCTGAAGGTCTTCTCACAAAATGCTTTGGTGAAGATATCAGCTACTTTTTCTGAATATGAACAGAAGAGTAGGTGAATGGTGCCATCATGCACAAGCTCTCTGATGTAGTGCATGTAAATCTCAATGTGTCTGGTTCTCTGCTTCTGAACTGGATCTTTGCAGATTCGAATGGTACTCTGGTTATCACAGTAGATGGTAGTTGAGTACTCAGGTTCGAAACCACACTCTCCAAGTAAACCCTGCAACCATAAACACTGAGTTGCTGCATTGACAACTCCTCTGTACTCAGCTTCTGTAGATGAGAGTGCAATGGCACTCTGTTTCTTGCTTGACCAGCTGATTGGCCCTTCTGCAAGCATGAACACATAACCTGAAGTGGACTTCCTGTCTATGCTATCACCTGCCCAATCACTGTCAGTAAAACCAATTAACTCAAGGTTAGAATTGGCTTTATAGAAAATCCCATGTGTCCTTGTTCCCTGAAAAAAGCTAAGGATCCTCTTGGTTGCTTTCCAATGGATCTCATGGGGCTGATCCATGAATCTAGAAGCAACACCGACTGCATAACAAAGATCAGGTCGAGTATGTGTCAAATACAATAAACATCCAATCAACTGTCTATACAAAGTGTTGTTTACCATCGGTGGAGAATCATCTTCCTCCAGCTTCACTCCTGAAAGGAAATGAGTTTTGCTTGCTTTGCAATCTTGCATTCTGAATTTGATCAGCAAATCCAAGGCATATTTGGACTGGTGCACCTTGATTCCATCTTTGGTTTGAGCAATCTCAAGCCCCAGAAATTGACTTAAGAGCCCCAAATCTGTCATGGAGAAGGCTTGGTTCATAGCTCCTTTTAGGGAAGCAATCTCAGCCTGTGAGCTTCCTGTAATGAGGAGGTCATAAAAATATAACACAATGATCATTAGTGAACCATTAATTACCTTCATATAGGCATTCGAATCTGATTTGCACCGAAAAAAATTCAGAGATAGCAAGAAGCTATCTATCTTGGCATACCAAGCCCTGGGGGCTTGCTTTAGCCCATACAATGACTTTCTCAACCTGCACACAAGAGAATGGTCAGTAGAAAAACCTTGGGGCTGCTGCATATATATCTCCTCAGTGAGATCACCATTCAGAAAGGCACATTTTACATCCATGTGATGTACCTCCCATAGCCTTGATGCTGCAATGGCTAGAGCTAGCCTGATTGAATCCATCTTTGCCACTGGGGAAAAAGTATCATTGTAATCAATGCCATGAACCTGTGAGTAGCCTTTAGCTACCAATCTAGCCTTGTACTTCAGTGGTGAACCATCAGCAGCAAATTTGGTCTTATAGACCCACTTACACTGTACTAGTTTTCTCCCTGGAGGAAGATCCACTAGCTCCCATGTGTTGCTCTTCTGTAGCGAGTTGAACTCCTCATTCATGGAAGCTTGCCATCTTGGATCTCCTGCTGCTTCTTCATATGTTTGAGGATCAGACTCCACCATTAAATAGCATCTTTCAGAAAACTCAGGATCCTTCATGCACAGACCACTCTCAAATTGAGATCTAGTCCTCCTTGGGTCATTGGGATCCCCAGCTAACTGTCCTGCTGCATGTAGTGTCTTGGCTTCCCATTTAGGCCTTGTGGGGCTATTTGGGTCTGCAATAAACTCATCTCCATCAGACAAATCAGAATCAGCATGTTCAACAAACGTTTTACTTACTTATTGAGGTTCAGGTGGTGAAGAGGCTTCACCAATTTCCACATCTGCAAGGGGTTCTTCTTCAAATTGAACACACCTTTCAATGAAGGCTTTGTTTGTGTTCAAGTTTATCAACTTGTACCCTTTTGAATCTTCAAAGTATCCCACAAAAATACACTCTTGGCTTTGGGGCTGCAAAGCCTTCCTCTTCTCTGTCGGGATTCTAGCCCATGCCTTTGAGCCAAAAATCCTGAAATGGGTCACATCTGGCTTGTGCCCACTCCATGCTTCGAAAGGAGTCATGCCATCCAACTGTTTGTGAGGCACCCTATTCTAATAATGGGCTACACAGTTGATAGCTTCAGCCCAATACTTTGGTGGCAAAGTTTTGGCCTCCATCATGCATGTTGCCATCTCCTTCAGTGATCTGTTCTTCCTCTCAGCAACACCATTTTGTTGTGGTGTGTAGGGGATAGAATGTTGCATCTGAATACCTGCATCTGCACAATAGTTAATAAAATCAGTCTTGACATACTCACCACCATTGTCAGACCTGAGTACCTTGATTTTTCTTCCACATTGGTTTTCAACCAAAGCCTTGAAGAA
>LPNX010148077.1:1894-37710 GCA_001517045.1 Pseudotsuga menziesii | reverse complement strand
AGACTGAATATGGAGCTGTAACACAAAATTATATTAACTCAGTGTACAATAGCCAACCTTGTAATAACATAGGTTGCTGAATATATAGAATACATCAATAGTTCTAATGCATAAGGAGGAATCCAAAGCTAGCATAAAGCAGGCTTACCCAAAATAGGCAAATCCCCCATAGGTGTAAAAAGCTGATCCCAAATCTGTCATGAGGCTCACGAATTGGCAAGGGTGCATGGGCAAGCTAATGAGTGGTGGAATGGCAGCTCATACATGCTTTTTCATGGAGGAAAGAGTGGAGGAGGAAGAGGCAACAAAGCTGATTCACCTCACCTAGTCTTGCTTTCCTATGTGCCTTAAAACACTGAAAAAGCAGGGAATAAAGCAGAAAAGCAGATAGGTGCCTAGGAGGCCAGGAATAAAGTAGATTTGATTCCTAAGGCTTTCCCAAGTGCTACATGAGTCAAATATGGAAAGTTTGACCTCTATGGATAGGCAATTAGCAACTTGCACATGGTGGGACTCATGGACTAGGCAAATAAGACAAAAATAAATGAATTAATGTCTAAGTGGGTAAATACTATGGGTTGATTATTCTAACAGGGCGGTGATCTTGATGATCAAAATTCTACTGTAGGTTATGTTTTTCAGTTTGGGATCTAAACTTGTCACTTGGGCTTGTAAGAAACAACAAGCTCTTGCTCTTTCTTCAGCAGAAGCAGAATATTGAGCTGCAGTTAATGCTAGTCAGGAAGCTTTATGGCTTTGACATATCCTTTCAGATTTTGGATTCGAGCAATAGCAGCCTATTCCACTTTGGTGCAAAAATCAAAGTGCCATCAAGCTTGCCAAAGATCTAGTTCTACATCAACGTAGCAAATACATTGAGCTACACATGCACTTCATCAGAAATCTTGTTCATGATCGTGTTCTTGAAATGCTCTATTGCCCTACAGGTGATCAAGTTGCAAAAATCTTCACCAAGTCTCTTACATAAGTGAAGTTTTCTAAACTTTGATCTATGTTAGGAGTTCAGGGATGTGTCCTTAAGGGGGGATAGGCTCTAATGCCTCCTTCCTTCTCCTAATAGTGTCACTCTTGTAAATCCTTCAATCCTATCCCAAGTTGTTCTTAAGGGGGGATGTTATGATATTTAGACACTTAGGAGTTAGTTAATATCAACTTGTGTAATATATCCGTTAGGTAAAGTGTGTTTCTTTAGTATGCATTTGTAAATATTCTAATTGGACAGTCATGATATGTTCTAGACATAAAGTTATCTAATGGTTCAACATCTCTTAGATCATTCCTACCATTGATCTGTGGCTTAACACCCGATTAGTCCATGATGTCTATTTAAAGAGCATGGAGGGTCCTTGGCTAGTTGATCGATTATGAGAAGTTCATGTAACTTTCTTTCTTTTGCATAATAAATTGCTCCAAGTAGCTATTTGGCTGGGGCCATGGACTGTTTCCCTCTTGAGGGTTTTAACCACATGACAAACATCGGTGTATTGATTTATGATCTATTTGTGTGAAATGGTTGCTCTAGGTGTTTGGTATTTTGGGAGTACCTTGTGTACCCTAATAGACGGGAGTCATGTAAAGAGGTGATGGCCTTGTTAAGGTCCTCAACAACCTTGAATTGTATACACAACTCCTTTTTCTATTTGTGAAGATGATCAATTATCTTGGCATATTCATCATTTCGACTTGCTGATCGTGCCAATTCCTTAGTTAGTTGGTCTACTGTCGGTTAATGAGGAGTAGACGGTTTTGTGGGTTGTTTGAAATCTTGAGACGGACTCAATTATCTGGGTGGCGCCTTAAGGCCAATAGAAGGAATTCATTTTTCAGAACCCTTGCCTTGAGCAGATGGAGAAGCAGTCTCAAGAGCAGCAGCTTCAAGTAATTCGTTCGAGACATTGGCTAATGTAAACAGGGGTGAATCAGAGACGGGTTCATCCACTTTGACCATACAATCTGAATGATCGGTTTGAATGGTAGGCTGAATAGGGGTCTGAATGGACTTCACCTTCCTGCTCCTGGTTCGAATTCGCAGAAAAGGTAGAAATTCAGCAGACTCAAGGTTAATAGGGGTAGGTGAATGGACAGGTGAACTTGCTTTTGGTGTATCTTCGTCAATATGCACAATTTTGGGGCTTTTCCTTTCCTTAGGAGGGGTCTGACTGGGATTAGGATCTTTAATGTGTCGAGGGCATTCTTGGACATTTAAATGAGGGTTTAAGACTTTAAACACAAAATTATCCCAAGTCTGGTTCCTCTCCTTCAATTGATGCACAATCAGGAGTTTAATCAGGCTATGGTGGTACAAAATCCCCATAGGATTGACTGTTTTCTTCCTAACTTGAATCAACATTTTTTCGAGGATTTCATGGAAATAAAATAGGAAATTAAGGAACTGCTGATTAACAAAATGTGCTAGTAAGCGAAGATGGAAAATTTTGAACACAGTAAACTTACCCTCGTAGGTTATAAGGCAGATGATGATGGTTAGAGGGTTTAGGTACTCGAGCTTAATCGATTCTTTATGAAACCCCTTCCTTCTTGATACATGCTGAAAATCCATCTTGAGAGTGAAGTGGTAGGACATCCGAGGGAGAAACAAATATTTATGCCAATGGGTGCCTTCTCTTGGGAGCTTGGTCGCTACTGCAATGGTCTCCTCAGTTACTGGAAAAAGGAGATAACCAACCCTGGACATTTTACCATCAAATCCTTCCGCAAATAACAGCGAAATCTCCTCGTCATATCCCTGCAAAAGGTGGAGAAATGGATTCCATCCTGCTTGAAAGAAAATATCCTGGCATACCTGAAATTTCAGAATATGGAACATGTCTTGATAGTTTTCAGGCTCAAGATGGTTAGGCATTGTTCAAACAAGGGAAAAAAATGCATAGGTTGCAGAGGATACCAGAAACAACGTCTGAATAGCTCTTTGAAGGCGAAGATAAATGAGGACATGGGAAAATATCACAGGTTTAAAATGTAATCTATCTAAGTGCTTGAATGATCATGAGACCACGGTTTCGCACACTCAACCAATCACACTATGGCTCCATTCTTTGAATCATGTGTCGTCATAAGGACGCATGTGTTGATGAATTCCTAACATTTTGATATATTCAACCATGTCCAAAGTAAACTTTGGACAGGTTGAATGATTTATCTATTATGGAATCCATAAAGATGCATTTAAAAGCATAATAATTCTAATCAATAAGATGATAGGACTTTGACGACTTCCACGTCTGATTTGATGAGAGGACAAAGGAAATAATGGTAAAAATATCGTAAAATTATATTATATCAAGATAGAGTTAAATGATATAATCTCATATCAAAATCATAATCAAAATCATAGGTCGAGGTGAGTCTTAATAAAATCATAATGCATTTGTAAGCATGTGAATAAGGCCTAATAATTATGGATATGATGTATCTAATTAAACTCTTTTCCCATGAAAATCAAAAGGATTTGACATTTTGACATCACGACGTTATAACGTTATACTTTTCATTCAGATCATCATTTGGCATTCCATTTGGACCAGCATTCGACCTTGCATATGGACCTTTTGTTGAAAAATACGCTTTACTGGATCTGACTATTGCTAATTACGCAGTAAACTTTATAGGATGTAAGCACACAATATGATGATGTAAACCAACTTTATTAAACCTTTATTTCATTGTCCCTCATGGATTAAAAAAGTCTTCCGCTAATTGCATTATCATGAAAACATATACACTTATGTCAGAAATAAATGAAACTTTCTATCAAATTTAGAAAGTAAAAACAGTTCTAATCTTCCCCCAAACCAAAAATATGGCATGTCCTCAAGACATTAAAGAAAAACTGACTGAGTTCCAAATAATATAAAAAATAGTTCTTTAATGTTGTTATTATTTATATAAGAAAAAGAAATACCATCTGGTAAATGGAGATGATTTAGATATGTATTTCTATAAAAAATAACAGTACTTAGGGAGATCATACAAATAACGAGAGTAAAATTGATGAGAAAAATGCCATAGGAGAAACTAGCCATCCATGCCTTATTTTAAGGATCTCTTGTCATCGAAAGAATATTTTAAGTTCACCCTAGAGTTCATGAGATTTCTATAGATATGGGTCCCATTTCTAGAATAATCATATCCTAGGTATTATTGAATTAGATGACAGATTCCAAGTCCAACTTATAGCCATTCTCTAATGACACGATGAAGAATTGGCCTAAACATGTATTTTTCCTTGTCTTCTGTGTTCCTTTTTTTTACGAACGATGTGCATAGTGATGCATTAACCAGATGTCTTTTACCCGACATTTCCCCACTGCCAGCAGGCCTATTCAGTACCCCAACGGGTTTATCTTGGTACCATGCAAGCATAGCCTCGCTGCCAATGAGCCTGTTCAGTACCTCAACGGGCTTACTTGCACTTACAAGGATTCCTTGTTAAAAGATGTTACTTAGCATGGACCCACTACCAAAAATATTGTTCAGTACTCCAACGGGTTTTCTTCATATAATGATTTTAGTACATGGAAGTCGGTTGGTACTTAGAGTGAGTTAAGCCTGGTAAACACATAATTCAAATTTTTGAGAGTGAACCTTGTAAGTAATTTTTATAATGGCCTAAATTATAGATCATGTCAAAAGATAATAACTTAAAGTTGTCTCTTGACCTCTCATCCTATCTTCTTCATAAAAGAGAAGTAATGTTCCTCGCAAGCAAAAATTTCACTTATTCTTGGGTTTTCTCAAAAATCCTTAAGAGATAAGTTTTGATAATGAGTACAGGATGAACTAGTATTCCTTAGGTGTAAAATAGAACTTTGAATAACATGGTGATTAAAGTAGGTCCAAAGCAACTGTTTTAATGATAAGTTAGAAATATGTGCATATCTAAATCAAATACCATATATAAAAGCAGAAATAATCATAGAAGAAAGTGGTTGGGAATGATATAAAGAACACTTTAACCTTTCACCATAAAGTTCAATTTTCAATAACAGCCAAAAAGGGAAAGAGTTAGGATGCATTATGAGTCTTTTTAGAGTACTTCCCTTTTTGGTTAATATTTCATGAGGTGCTCAAGGAGATGAGGTACTTGTAATCAAACTGCAAGACCACTTGTTAGATTATTAATATTCATTCATAGCAAAAACATATATAAAATTTATCAAAATTAGGGAAAGAAAAAGAGTCTTCATGTTTTAATTGACAAAATTCCATAGGGTGATCATGGGAATGAATCCCCTACATAAATGTAGTCAGCTTATTATAAATGAATCTTATTTATTCGAAGAAGCAAACACATATATACATATATACAAATGATGACAACCCAAAAATAATTTAAGGATCAGGAGGAGGAGGAATGACTTCCTCTTCAACCAGCTCCATCTCCTTTTGTTGTAAAACATTCTTCACAAAATCTTGTCTAGATATTGGTTGATGATAAATTCTAAGTCTGTGTCCATTTACGACAAAGGAAGTTTGCAAATCATCAATTTTCTTAATCTATACTGACCCATTATCAAAGGTTGTAACTACCTCATATGGACCCATCCAACGGGTAGTTAACTTTCCTTTGAAATTTGTATACCTTGAGTCGAATAGTAATGCCCAATCCCCGGTATTAAATTGTTTTTTCTTAAGAATTTTATCATGCCATTTCTTCCATTGATTTTGTATTAAAATTTTCCTTTGGAGTGCATCTTGCCTAATCTCATCTAACTCATTAATCTATAAATTCATTGTTTCTGTGCCTCCTCCAAATCCATACCTAATTGTACAACCATACAAAAAGTCTTAACTTGGAATTCAATAGGTAAAATAACTTGTTTCCCATATACTAACTCATAGGGTGTATGTCCAGTAGTGTTTCTCCAAGTTATTCTATAGGCCCACAAAGCATCTGTGAGTCTATCTGCCCAATCCTTATGATGTAATTGAATAGTTTTTGGTTAATATAGATTCCAATACCTTTTTGGTTGATTCTACCTGGCCATTAGCTTATGGATGGTAAGGTGAGGATTTTTAATGTCGGATACTATATTCCGTGGTAAGTTGTTTCATTAATTTAGAGGTGAATTGAGAACCTTGGTGAGTGAAAATTTCCCTAGGCACACCAAACTGAGTAAATATATCTCTGTATATAAATTCTACCACATATTTTTCTGTAGCTCGAAACAAAGCTTTATCATCTACCCCTTTGTTGACATAATCTGTGCAAACTAGGATGTATTTATTCTTGCAGGACATGGGAGAGATTGGTCCTACAAAATAAAGAGCCCACTTCTCAAAAGGCTCAATCATGACCTGAGGCTGTAAAGGCATCTCATTTGATGACATAGGTCTACCCATTCTTTGGCAACTGTCACATCCTCTAACATATTTGGCATCATCCTTAAAAATGCTTGTCTATTAATAACCAAAATGAAACACTTTGTATGTTGTCCGCTTGTTAGAAAAGTTTCCTCCACATGGCCCATCATGGCATGCATGAAGAATTTATGTCATCTCATCCTCCCGTACACATCATCTAATAATAATATCTGGTCTAGTACGAAAAAGGTCATTCTCAACCCAAGAGTAAATAGAACAGTGTATGACAATTCGACGTTTCTCATGAGGAGACAAGTGGTTTGGTAACTTCCTAGTTGCTAAATAATTAGCAATCTTTGCAAACCAAGGGGTTTGAACAGACACAAAAAATAGATGTTCATCAGGGAAATCATCATCAACAGGTTTAGCACCATCATTATGTTGAATACGAGAGAGGAAATATGCTACCAAAAGTTCTCTACCAGGTCGATCGACGGCAATGATATTAAATTCTTGTAATAGAAGAAGCCATCAGGTCACCCTACCATTGGTAATTGGTTTATTCATCAAACATCTGATGGAAGAATGGTACATATGCACAAAAAATTCATATCCTATGATGTAATGGAAAAATTTATTAATAGAGTAGATTACTGCCAGAAAATCCTTCTCAGTAACAGTGTAATTTAGTTCAACAGGCATCATATTTTTGATAACAAAATATATGGCATAAGATGCTTGGCCCTCTTTTTTACCAAGAACTCCTCCTATGGCTATGTCAAAAGCATCGGTGGATATATGAAAAGGAAGGGACCAATCAAGACCCCTAAGTATTGGTGCCACTGATAGTTTAGCCTTTAAGGCCTCAAAATCACTTTGACAGGGTTCAGTCCATTGGAACTCTATATCCTTCATAAGCAGTTTAAACAGTGGTACAACTATTTTGGTGAAATTTTCAATAAAACGACAGTAGTAACCTGCATGACCAAGAGAGATTTTACTTCCTTTTGAGTTTTTGGAGAGGGGAGACCGACAATTACTTCTATTTAAATAGGGTCTACCTTGGTCCCTTGTGAGGAAACATGATGCCCCAAAACTATGCCTTCTGTTAATAGCATTTTACATTTTCATGACTAAGGGCTAGATTTGTCTCCTAACATTGGATCAAGACCTTTTCAATATTATCGAGAGCCTCTTGAAAGGTATTACCATAGGTTGTAAAATCATGTATGTACACCTCTACATAGTTGTGTATACGATTAACAAAAATTTCTAAAACTGCACGCTGAAAAGTAGCAGGTGCATTACATAAGCCAAATGGAAAAACTCTATAGGCATATGTCCCCCAAGGGAACGTAAAATTAGTCTTATCTTGATCCTCAGGTGCTATCAAAATCTGATTATATCCACTATATCCGTCGAGAAAAGAAAAATATTGGTTGCCAGACATAGTATCTAGTACTTTGTCGATAAAGGGAAAAGGAAAGTAGTCCTTAAGCGTGACCTTATTCAGTTCTCGGAAGTCAACACAAATATTCCATTTCCCTCTAAATTTCTTTGGGACTACCACTAGAGGAGATACCCATTTACTATCTGAAATTGGGTAGATGAAATCAACATTAAGGAGTTTTTGTAACTCTTCTTTAACTATGTCCTTCAAAGCAGGGTTCATCCTCCTATGAGGCTACCTTATAGAGGATATAATGGAATCCATGTAAATATGGTGAATACAAGTGTCAGGGTGTATACCCTTCATATCAGTGTACTCTAATGCAAATGATCTGCATTGAATTTTAAGGACCTTAAGCAACTGTTCTTGTAGACTCTCAATTAACCCTACATTTATGTGTAGAAATTTTCCAGGGCTAACTTCACAAGGCATGGTATAAGACCCTATGTGATATTCAATTGCAAAGACACATGGTGTATCCACGAATGTTGAGAGGGCCATATTTTATTGAATTTCATCTCCAAAAATTTGATCGAATTGAGCAAAAGACTGAGGAAAATCTATACAAGTTTTTGAAGAAATAAATTGGTTTAACACATTCTGAAGTGCCCAGGAGTAGTCACTAGGAAAGAAAAGATATTCAATATTTTCATCCCTAAAGGGCCATTCTAACCACCACAAGGTTTTAGTTACAGGTTGTGTTGGGGGATATAAAGAAATCTTTTGTGTGGAAAACCCATTAGAAATGGTCATTTCCCCATCCCTAAATCCTATGAAGGCGTTGGCGGTAGCCAACCATGGTCTTCCCAATATAATAGGATGCCCTTCAGAAGGATCCTTTGATTCTACTACCATGAAATCAATAGGATATTCCCATGAGGATACTGATACAACAATGTCATCTAGAACCCCAGTGGGTTTCACCATAGTATGGTCTGCTAGTTCCAGAATTGAAGGGGTCGGTCAAAGAAATCGTCCCAACTGTAAAACTTCTAAGAATACGGTGGTCATCATATTAATAGTTGATCCTAAATCAATAAGTGTATTTTCTATGGAAGTATTATTTATAATAACAGTTACCACTAGGCTCCCTGGATTTGTATACTTTTCAATTCTAGACTGGTCAATCATACATTCAGACATTTCTCCTATAACATGAATAGTGGGGGGGTCTTTTTGTTTCTTTCTTGGTTTCTTAATGCAAAGTTCTTTTATTACTTTACTATAAATTGGTATATCCTTAATAGATTATAATAGAGGGATCTTGACACAAACATTTTTAATTCATTTAAAATATCGTACTCAGGATGGATTACAGGTTTTTCTATTGCTAATCGTTCCAAAAATGGAGGGATTCTTTATTCTTGAGTTGATTATTGATGAGGATGGGTATGCACTGGAATATTTTGCACATCCTACAAAATATCATCATTCATGACTTCATCGAGATCTTCTTCTTCTTCATTCTCTTCACGAATGATGACTAATGACTTGGGTCTGTCATTCACAACTCTTCCAGATCATAATTGTATCTCATGTACGGGTACAGTTGAAATAACATAAGATGGAAGAGTTTTCAACTCAATGTTGTTAAGAGATTGAGATGGATTATTATTTTGGTTAGTTATTGGTTGTGCAGGTAATAATGTAGGTCATGGAGGGTTTGGAAATGATGAGTTTGTTGTGTAATAAGGGGAACTAGAGGCACAAACCCTAGTAAAAATTGTTGGGTATTGGATGAATGTTGAGGATAAGGATCATTAGGTGCATATATAGGTGGTGACTAGGGGTAGGATTGTCCCCTCCACCCCTGTGGAAAATACTGATGTTGAGTAAAATGAGGAGGAGGAGGATACTGGGGTGTCCAGTGCTGCCAACTTGAAGTGTTCCATTGTTGAGGTGGTTGGTAGGGTTGGTAATAAGGTGGGGGATATGGTGACAAATTATGATATGGTGGTTGGCTCCTTGGTTGCCAAGGAGGCCTCCTAGATGTTTCACCAATGTCCCCACTTTTATATATGGCTTGTAACCCAGGAAATGATGGGAAATTTTCTGTTGGATGCTCCTTCATACAGATGTGACATACATAGATATTGTTTAATGGGCATTCCCATTGGGGATTTTTAGTCCTGCATCTTTGACAGAAAATTCTCATTGTTGCACGTTCTTCCTCTTTCCTTTTATTATCTTGTAACACATCTAGTTGGGAACCCATTTCTCCTAAAATATAAGTTTTGAAGTTTTCCAATAGGTTCCTAACTCTATCCTTATGACTCCTCCAGAACTGGGAGTGTTTCCCTTTAGATTTCTATTGTAAGGTTCTCGAAGATTTCTCCCATATTTCCCCCTACTTCTAGAGTAATTTCTACACATATCCCCAATTTGTGCAAAAGGTTTATAAGAGATATTTCCAGATGCCATGAGATTGGGGTTTTCTACAAGGTCTCCTGATATCCCTTTAAGGAAGAGGGTTCGTACTGCATCTTCTTGAAGGTCATTATATTTAGATTTATGTAATGTATAAATAAACCTCTTGAGATAATCTTCCAAGCTCTCATCTTCGATTTGTTGTATCTTAAAAATATCATTTTGAGAGTCTCTTGGTTTGCAATACTCTTGGCATTTTCACAAGAATGAGGTTTTCATATCTTCCCAAGTCCTGATACTATATTCTCCTAATCCCATGAGCCATATTAAAGCAGAGTCTTTCAGTGGAGCAGGGAAAAGTTTTAATTTGTGAGCATCTTGTAGATAGTTATAGCTTCTAGAGAGGATTTAAAACTCGAACAAAAATGTGTCCGAGTCTTCATTAGTTTTTCCATTGAAATTAGGTAAGGAGGAAGGAGGGATGTTATTCATATTTACATCATGTGCAATATCTAAAATAGGGAACCCGAAGGTAGCCTGAGTTCGAATCTCTCCTTCTCCTTTGTCATTTCTAACCTCGTCATGATCTGCATTCTCTCCTTGTCTCTCCATGTAGGTTTGATTCTTAAAGAGTGTGTACCTAGGAGGCTCCTTCCGAGGTGATAATGGGGTGCCCCAATGTTCTTTTTTGGGGGACATCTTCCTCCAATCAATTGTTTTTTTATTAGGTTCTACAAGGATGGTAGGTACTACTATGGAGCTTTCAATCTATGAAATAACTGTATTTGTTGAGCTGCCAAAGCGAGCTTGTACCTAAGTAGGATCAATAAAATTAATGAAGTTTGGATCCCCTACTAGAGAGAAAGTTGTATCGTTAGGTTTTTGCACAAGTGTGGGGTTGAGGATTTCCAATGGTTGACCCTCTTGAAATTCTTTATAAATGGGGTCCTTAGGACCTCCCACCAGGATTTCTTCACCTTCTATGGATTCTCCTATAAAGTCTTTGTTGCTGTATTTGTAACTTCGAAATGTATTCACCCATATATCTTATGTCTTGTACCCTGCTACTTATTTCGAGAAGTGTCTATAATGTATTTGAGTCATGTCATGCCCCGATGTTCCGATCGGGAGTTTCTATAAAGTAAACAAGTCATGTCAAGTCATTGTGGGTAATCCTCCTATTGTTGTAGGGTTAAAGTCCCCACTGTTTCAGGGCACTAGGGTTATTAGACTCTCCTAGAGAAGTCGGCCCTAGTAGGGTTTATTCAAGTCAGGAATTAGTATAAATAGAGAGCTAGCCTCTCTATTTATCACACACTCACTCACACTCAGTTGTAGCGCATAAACGAGGAAGAAGAAGAAACTGGGGCTAGGAAGAAATAGGTTACTGCTGTCGGGAGATCATCTTACTATTTTGGGATTTTCTATTTGGTGTTGATTCTATCTCTAAGGAAGTTGCGGGGTTTTCTCCATTTATGGTTTCCCCAAGGAAAAACACTGTGTTCATTGTCTCTTGTGTTCGATTGCTGTGCTTGTTATTCTCTTGGTTAAAAGATCCTAAATAATGCTAGCTTAATGATAAAAATCTAGCATGGTATCAGAGCTAACTTGAGAAGAAGACACTATGCAGCTGCGGGAACTAGGGATTCCTATTTTTTGGATCTCTCTCCATATATTTTCAGCAAAATAAGGTTGGACTAACTCTCCTCCCCAGGGCGCATCTTTCTGTCGAAGCAGAATCCAATTTTGAGGTTTTTCAGTTTTGGACTCGACACTATTGCCGAAAATTAGGGCTTTTCACAGAAGAGGAATTTTTCAGTGATCCCAAGCTTGGGTTGATCTCCTCCTCAAAATCTAAGTTATAAATCAAGATCAAAGAATTTGGTTGGACAGAACTATGGAAAATCCAAACCCTAATCTTCTCCTGAACCAACACTACAGAAATTCAGCTCTAAATCTAGATCCGACATCTTGACCTGGTAAGATCTAAATCTTTTGTATTTCCATTTCAGGTTCTCAGTCAAGATGTCTCATCATACCAATCTTGATGAAAAGCTTGAGGTAGCTGATAACTTCTGATCCTGGAAGTATAGGATCTCCTTGGTCCTGGAAGAGAATGAGTTGGACTCCTATATTAGTGAGGGGGTTCCAGTTCTAGAGGGAGATGAGGCTAAGGCCTTACATAAGAATAAGTTGGTTATGGAAAAGAGGATTATTGCTGATTCAATCAAGGATCACCTCATACCACAGGTGTCCTCCCTAAAGACACATAAAGCTATGTTTGATGCCCTAACCAAATTGTTTGAAGGGAAGAACATAAACCGGAAGATGACTCTGAGAAACCAACTAAAGAATGTAAAGATACAGAATGCAGAGACCATCCAGTCTTACTTTACAAGGGTTTATTAGATCAAGGAACAACTGGAAGCAGTAGATGAAGAAATAGAAAATGCAGAGATTGTAATGACCACCTTGAATGGTCTCCCTAGATCATGGGACTCCTTTATTCAAGGAATCTGTGCCAAAAATAAGTTAGTCAAGTTCAGCAGACTTTGGAATGAATGCTCACAAGAAGAAGCTTGGATAGCAGCTTGAGAATAAAATATGGGAAGTGAAGATCAATCTCTCACAGTACAATCCAAGAAATCTAGATCTAGCCACCATAGAAGTAAGTACTCTCATCAAAGGAATAACCCTAGAAAGCTTAGAGATATGTCTAACTACATTTTCTATACATGTGAGGAAAGAGGACACTTTGCTAGAGATTGTCCTAGAAAAAAAATTAACTCTCATAAGAAGAAGGGAAACAAGAGAAGACATCATGCTCATGCTGCAGAGGATGATGAACCTTCCACAAAGAGAAGTAGAAAAGTCAATGATGATTCTTCAAGTGATGAAGAATATGTTTTGATTTCTGCTCTCATGGGAACTATCACACATGGAAGCAATGATTGGCTTATAGACACTGGTGCTTCCAAACATATGATAGGATTCAAGCAATCCTTTGTGAAATTATCTGAACATGAATCACCTCACAAGGTGAAACTTGGAGATGACTACCAGTATCCAATAAAAGGTAGTGGGGAATCTACCTATAAACTAGACTCTGGAAAGTATTTGACAATGAAGGAAGTATTGTTTGTACTAGGACTAAAGAAGAATCTCCTCTCCATATCTGCATTAGATGCAAAAGGAATGAGGGTTGCATTTGTAGATGGCCAAGTCCTCATGTAGCCAAAGGGAAATTATTTCGATGATGCGGTAGTGATTGGGGAACAAGAAGGAGGACTATAGAAATTGAAGGGCCAACCATAACAAGCTTCGGTTCATGACTCGGTAGAACCAAATGAGATTTGGCATCGAAGGCTTGCACATGTGCATTACAGAGCACTACCACTTGCAAGAAAAACTGTTGAAGGACTCCCAGAAATGCAGACAAAACATGAAGGTGTATGCAAAGGATGTGCGAAAAGGAAGAACACAAAGAAGACATTTCCAAGTAACGAGAGCAAGACAAAAGGAATATTGGAAATCATCAACTTCGATGTATGCGGTCCAATGTCATCCAGTTCACTAAGCGGGTATGTACACTATGTTTCTTTCATTGATGATTTTTCTAGAAAGGCATGGATATACTTTATGAAGAAAAAAGAAGAAGTATTCAGCAAGTTCAAGGAATTCAAAGCCTTGATCCAGAACCACACTAAAAAGAAGATCAAGACCTTTCAATCAGATAATGGCGGAGAATTCACATCGAATTAATTCAAAGAGTTATGCAAAGACTCAGGGATTAAGAGGGAGTTATCCACTCCATATAATCCACAACAGAATGGGATTGCAGAAAGGAAGAATATAACTATCATGGAAGTTGCAAGAGCTATGCTTTCTGACCAAGATATTCCTATGCATCTATGGGAAAAAGCTTCCACAATAGCGGTGTATGTACAGAACCGTAGTCCTCATAGAGTACTCAAGAACAAGGCTCTTGAAGAAGTCTTCTCCAGCAAGAAACTAGAAGTCAGCCATCTGATAATATTCGGCTATCCTATATAATACACATTCCGAAAAAAAAGAGGACAAAGTTAGATCCTTCAGGAAAGAAGGGTATATTTGTGGGATACTCTGAAAGCTCGAAGGCTTACAGAATATACTTCCCAGGGTTCAAGAAGATTGACATTAGCAGAGATGTAACATTTGACGAAGATTCATCCTACATCAAATCTAGGTAGAGACCGGCTGAATAACCTAAAGAAACAAGAGCACCTAGAATTCATGACGCAACCATGAACGAATAAATTCAAGAAGAAGATCGAGAATTTGAAGAACCTAAAAAACCTATAGATCCACCTCAAGAGAAGAATCCTCATAAGAGGAAACCTGCTTGGGTACGTGAAATTATCCAAGGTGTAGAAAGATATGGAGCTTCAGCAGAAACACCTAGAGGAAGAAAGAGAACTAGGTCTTGCTTCAATTATGTAGCCTTGCTATGTGACATTATTGAAAAAGAACCTTCCAACTATGAAGAAGCGACAGAAAGGAAAGAATGGAAGGAGGCTATGATTGAAGAATATCAATCGATCATGAAGAATGATGTTTGGGATGTTGTCCCAAGACCAGAAGGGAAGTCCATTGTAAGTTCCAAATGGATCTACAAGATCGAGCATGCTGTAGTTGGCAGCATCAAGAAATATAAAGAAAGATTCATGGCTCATGGTTTCTCCCAGAAAGAAGGAATAGATTATGAAGAAATCTTTGCACTTGTATCTAGATACACTTCCATTAGATTAGTACTTGCTCTAGCTGCAGTGTTGAAATGCAAGATACACTAGATGGATGTCAAGACTACTTTCTTGAATGGTGTAGTAGAGAGGAAGTGTATGTGGAGCAGCCACTCAGTTTTGAGACACATGACAGGGAGTCTCACGTGTGTAAATTGAAGAAATCCTTGTACGGTTTGAAATAGGCACCCAAGACATGGTACGGAAAAATTGATGGTTTCCTATCCAGTTTGAGCTTTACCAAGAGTAAAGCAGATTCCAACCTTTGCTACAAGGTTGAAGATGGCAATCTAGTGATACTCCTAATGTATGTGGATGATATGTTTGTAACAGGTGGGGATGCGTTGATTGCTGATACGAAGAGGAAACTTGCTGCTAAGTTTGAAATAAAAGACTTGGGTATGATGCACTATTTCTTAGGCATGGAGGTGTGGCATAATGTGGATGGAATATTCCTTGGACAAGGGAAGTATGCAGTAGAGATTCTGAAGAGATTTGGGATGATGGGCTACAAGGCCATAACCACACCTATGGCATCGAACCTAAAGCTATTGAGCGATGCTTCATCAGAAGCAGTTGATGCTATGATGTATCCTTAGATGATTGGGTCCTTGATGTACCTGAAAAAAATGAGACCAGATATTTGCTTTTCTATGAACACCTTGAGCTAGTTCCTGACAGATCCAAGACATGTTCACTTGATTGCTGCAAAGCATATTCTGAGGTACCTGAAGGGTATAGTTGATTATGGGCTCAAGTACGAGGCAAATCAAAAGATTAACTTGGAGGGTTATGTTGATTCAGATTGGGCAGGCAGTTCCATCGATAGGAAGAGCACTTCAGGATGCTGCTTTAGTATGGGATCAGGAATGATCTCTTGGTTTAGAAGGAAGCAGTCCTATGTGGCACTGAGTATAGATGAAGAAGAATATGTCACAGCTTGTTCAGCTAGTTGTGAGGTAGTATGGATGAGAAAGCTACTATCTGATTTATTTGATCTCCAATTGGATGCTACTTGTATATATTGCCACAACCAGAGTTGTGTTAAGTTTTCAGAGAACCCAGTGTTCCATGACAAGTTGAAGAATATCGATATCAAGTATCACTATATTAGGGATATGGTGCAGATAGGAGCAGTGAAGCTCCAGTATGTTGCAACGGATGAACAGATAGATGATGTGTTGATGAAGCCATTGGCTAGAGTGAAGTTTGAGTACTTCAGGGAGAAACTTGGTGTTCTCCATATCAAGGTTCCCTCCAAGGGTAAATGATGAGACCTAGAGCCATTCTGACATGGTGAGAGGATTAGTTTCCTTCCATGGTCAGATGTAAGGGCTGCACCATTCTATCATGGTGAGAGGATTTGGTTCCTTCCATGTCAGATGTGAGTGTTGAGCCATTCTGATGTGACTGTAGGATTGGTTCCTACATGATCAGATATAAGGGTTGAATGCCATTCTTGGAATGGAGGCACCTAGTCAGTTACCAAGAATACTCAGTCTAGGACTGAGGGCCATTCTGATATGACTGTAGGATGTAGTCTTACATGATCATATGTGAGCGCATTTCCATTCTGATGTGATTGAAGGATTTCTTCTCACTTGATCAGATATAAGGGCTGATGCCATTCTCTGGGAGAATGGAGGCACCTGTTTAGTTACCAGGAATCCTCAGTCTAGGACTGAGAGCCCTTTAGATGTGATGTGTTTACACATGGTCGAATGTAAGTGCAGAGCCTTTCTGACAAGATGAGGTTAGATGTAAGTGCTGAGCCATTCTAGTGCGATGTGTTTACACATGGCCAGATGTGAGTGCTGTGCCTTTCTGACAAGATGGGGTTGAATGTAAGTGCAGATCCTTTCTGATAAGATGAGGTCGGATGTAAGTGCTAAGCCATTCTGGCACGATGTGTTTACACATGGTCAGATGTGAGTGCTGGGCTTTTCTGACAAGATGAGGTCATATGTGAGTGCTGGGCATGCCTTTCTGACAAGATGAGGTCAGATGTAAGAGCTGGGCGAGCCATTCTGACTTAGGGTCAGATATAAGTGCTGAAGACCTACATGAAGGGTAGGCCTAGAACCAACATGAAAAAGGGTTGGCTTTGTAGAACTTCTTGTGACGAGAAGAATTGAGAGATAGCACCATTCTGAGGTAGCACCTGATGATGATCCATATTTGATGATGATACAGTGATGATGATCTAGTAGTGATGATCCAACAGTCGTGATGATCCAGATCCCATGATGAATAAGACTTGAAGAAGAAGATGAATTAGAAGATGACTTGAAGATGAAGGTGACTTGAAGATGAAGAAGACTTGAAGATGAAGCAACTTTAATATGAATATGACGACATGATCCAGTCGATACAGAGAAGAAGACCAGTGCTGAAAATTGTGTCGAAAGAATACCTTCCTAGTTAAAAGGGAGTGTTGATGTATTTGTAACTTCGGAATGTATTCAACCATATATCTTATGTCTTGTACCCCAATGTTTATTCCAGGAAGTGTCTATAATGTATTAGAGTCATTTGATGCCCCAATGTTCCGATCGGGAGTTTCTATAATGTAAACAAGTCATGTCAAGTCATGGTGGGTAACCCTCCTATTGTTCTAGGGTTAAAGTCCCCGCAGTTCCAGGGCACTAGGGTTATTAGGCTCTCTTGGAGAATTCGGCCCTAGTAGGGTTTAGTCAAGTCAGGAATTAGTATAAATAGAGATCTAGCCTCTCTATTTATCACACACTCACTCACACTCAGTTGTAGCGCATAGCTGAGGAAGAAGAAGACACTAGGGCTAGGAAGAAAGAGGTTACTACTGTCGGGAGATCATCTTACTGTTTTGGGATTTTCTATTTGGTGTTGATTCTATCTCTAAGGAAGTTGCAGGGTTTTCTCCATTTATGGTTTGCCTGAGGAAAAACACTGTGTGCATTGTCTCTTGTGTTTGATTGCTGTGCTTGTTATTCTCTCAGTTAAAAGATCCTAATATAATGCTAGCTTAATGATAAAAATCTAATAGTCTTTAGGTTCCAAGTAGAACTACTTCCTATGTGTGTTCTTTGATACCTTTCTGTTTAGTTAGTGTTTGGGGTGTTTCGTCCCCCGTCAAGTTTAGTAGGAATTTTAACAAAGTTTTGGGAACTAGTTCTAACGTATCTACCCTTCAAATCTCTAGGTCTGTTCATGAAAAGCTAAACTAGAAAGAAAACCTACAATACTACTATTACTGCTGGATTTAGGGGTGCCTGTTATAACATATATACAGATGCTTACCTATTGCCTTACTGCTCCCCCACCACTAGCCTATTGCTAAATTTCATAAGGGAATTCTACTTATTCTACCTTACAGAACAACTCCTCGGCAACAGTGCCAAAAATGTTGGTGTTTTATTGTCTTAATTAATTCACCAAATATTTACTTGTCAACTGAGGTTTGTAATATTAGAGTTGATACAAAATATATGTGAAGGTAGAAGGGTTCCTAAGGTGTCGTGGAAATATTTTAAAACAGAAAAGATCAAAAGATCTTTCAAAATGAAAAACCAAGTCAAACTCTAGAATTTCAACTACTAAGGTAATTAGACTGGGACAAGACCACTAGATTAGAGCAGCATCGAGCTATACTACTCTACTCTATCAACCATGATAGTATGTATTTATAAATAGTACTATTCTAAGAAGGTAAACTACTCTTTTACAATGTACTCTATTAATTATTCTGCTTCTTAATTTGTGAATTAGAAAGCTTAAAACAAATTCAGAACTCTTACTGTATGAACACAAAAGACTATATTATTTGATACAATATTTCAACTACTTAGTTTATCTAAGAAATCCAATAACTAAACTATACATGCAGTTTGACAAATATACAGTGATTAAACCAACTTATCTAGTTCCATTCTCCTTGATTATTATGAGGGCATTCATTGTGATCGGAACTAGAGAAGGAGGTGTATCAAAATGACCTTCAAAAGTAATAAAGAAACTGAATGGAATTAGGTCTAATTTAACTTCTACAAATAAATGTAAACCAAGGAGTGTCCAATTACAAGTAATATTAAACATTTATTTATTTATTCCATAAGAAATTGACTCTAAAAATATATTATTAACAACCAATCTATTAATTAAGAAACAAGATTCTTTTAATGGACCACTTGGAATTAAGGGTATACTATTCTCACATGAAACAACTATAATTGAGAACCAAGTAGAAAAATTAATTAAATAAAGTATAAAACTTAATAAAGAAGCAAGTAGAAAACTTAATAAAGATATTTTGTTTCCTAAATCTAAATCTATTTTCTGGCAATATTCAGTAACTATAAAATAAGGAAGACAAATATTATATTGCTAGAGACTTTAAAAACTAATATTCCTTTAAAAAAATAGAATTAGTAACTTAAACTGTGAATTCAATTAAATAAGATTGAAGCATTTCAACTAAGGCTGCCGTTGAAAAATCCTACAATGGAAGCAAAATGAAGAAATCATAGATAAATGATATACAATCCAAAAACAACCTAAGATAAAAGTGACAAAGGATAAAAGTAATTATAGGACTTGATAGATATTTTATATTTTTTAAAGTAAGGTCCTAACTAGACATATATAGCTACTATCCAATTGCAGAAAATAATATATTTTCTAAAGTAAGAAGACTGCACTTGAAACAAGCAGAAAAAAAAAACCAGAAAATATTAGAGGCTGAATGAAGTTTTGGATGATAGTTTGGACAGACAGTTGGAATGGGAAAAACAATAAAAAATTACAAAACAGATAACCTAAATGATCTTAATATCAACTGATTTATGCATATGAGATTGCAAGGTAAAGGAAAGAGTGACTAAGTTTATTTTAACAATTAAAACAACAGAAGAACAAGAGTAACTTACACTAATTAAAAGAGAGATTATTTCCTATTATTTAACAAGTTGAACTTAAAAATAACTGAAACTAATCTACATCTAAACAAGAATTGACAGAACTGAATCTAGCTATGAGCTGAGCCTAAGATATTAGATTAATCAAATTCTATCTAATTGCAATTATAAAACTAAGAAACAATACTGAAAAGAAAACCGGAAACAACTATTACGCAGCCGTCCACTTGTGATTCTGGGAATGAAAACTATTTTAACAGCACAACATAAATCATATAACTTACAACAAACACATATTACATAAGACAAGGAAATAAACAATATCAATTTACAATAGAACTGAACTACATACACGGACTGGAAATATAAATTACTTAACTGCAAGAAAGGAAATAATGAAAACACACAGAAATGGGAGACCACTGGTTGTTAAGGGGCCCTCTTAGCAATCAGGCTTGCGCTTCAATTAATCAACCACTCACTACAGTAGAGACATGTATGCATAGCTGAAAATAGAATTTTATATTGAAATTGAAACAGAGTTTAAACAGATTCTTTTATAATGATTGATCAACCAACTAACTAGCTAGCTTGAGTCTCTCTTGGAGACGTCTTTATATAGGTTTTACATAGGAGAGCAGGCTGACCGCTCCAAAAATAGTCAACCTTAACTGCTAATTAAACAACTATGTGACGTTTGGCAACAACGCGCAACCACCTTCTTGATCCTTTGTGCATCAGTTCTCCTCGCGCGGGCTATGGCTGTATGGGTCTTTGTCAATGGGGACATGAATCATGGTGTCACATGGAGAGGGAAGGATAGCGGGCCTACTAGAGCAAGGGCCATCATAGTAGCAGAATGCATGGACAACAGAGCAACTAAAAATCGCTCAGTGCTTTAAACGTTTGGGAATATGCCAACTAACAACGTGTGGATCGATCGGAGGGCTGGATGGAGAGCTATATTTGATCTATGCATGTTTAGCATGAGTGTGTGTCCATATAGAGGCTTGTTTGAAAACTATAATCTGTAAAACAAATCAATGTATTAGGAATGTTTCCAAATATCACATAATTGCTTAATAAAATCATGAAATAATGGAAATAAACCCAGGCTTGCATAAATTCCAAATGCGTTCACACCTGGGGCTGAATGATAAGTTGAATGCCAAGAAATATGTCAAAAACATGACAAAATAGATGTCAAAAGAGTAAATAATCAGCCGAGAATAGTGACAAAATCGGGATCAACATCAAGCTAATGAATATCCACAAGGACAAATGGTTAGGATATATTGTGATTCCAATTCATAATGTTTATTCACTTCCCAAGGTGATGTTGCAGTGCTTGCACTGGGATATCTACATGATCCCCAACAATAGTGGATACAAGCATATTCATGGGACCATAGAGTATAGTATGAGATTGTCTTTTTATCTTTTTCTTTGGAAAACCAGGCATGATTTGAAACACTAGGAGAAGGAATAGAGTCGGATATACTTAACAAACTACAATAATGACAGAGCATAGGACTATACTCTATAGTCATTATGCAGATGTTGGAAATGGGTATAATTTCCTAAGGACTATGAACAACATCCATTTAAATATGAATGCAAAACCTTCCATGTCATAGGAATAATTTATGGCAGTGAGCTTACTGTTTCTAACATAAAGAAACAAAGAAGCCATAAATGGAAGCTCTAGGAGGATACGCATAACATTAGAATGCAAAATCAACACCCTAAAGAAGTTCCATCTAGATTTTCCATTGTAAACAAGAAAACAGTCATAATATAGAAAAAATTGAATGTGATCATAAAATAGGTCATATTTCAATTACCTATATCACAATGTGATTACTCTATTGGTCGGGTTTCCATTTTGGTCACTGCAGAAATATCTTGTCATGAAAAATTCCATAATCTTTAAAATCCCATTATTATCAATTGGCATATAATACCATATTTAAAGGATAAAATGCCATGTTCAAACACTTGTTTCAATAATCATATCTCATAATGAAAGAAATACAAGAAAAAAGATTGATAAAATCAGGAAATTACCTTTGATGTCCCAATGCAAAACTTGGTTGATATGACATTGCATACATTTCTTTACCAACCCAACCTACATCATACAACATAATTTAGTGTTTAGATATTAAGAACCAGAGAAGTGTTGCATTATTGAAGATTGAACAAGAATTCTCTTCAACTTTTGTAATTATTCTTAGTTACTGAATAAGTTGTTATGGATTTTATATTGAGGGGAGTTAAAAAAAAATTGTATTTCGTGTTAAGACAAGGTGCTAGAATAATCCCGATGCTCAATAATATATTAGGATCCTTGATATATTATGTTTTAATGTGTAATAAATATCACGAGTGTTAGTGACCAATCAAGTTAATGAATAACAGTTAGTATTGGTAGTTAGGGATGGTCATGTAGAGTAAGTAATTAAACCACAACGAAAATATCCTAGCATATTGTATCAATAAACTCAATTAATATGTATTTCTACATCTCTTTTCCTTCACAAGTGTTCGATGCTAAATTCCAACTTTCACTGCACTAAATAGTCTCAAGGATACAACAATGACGGCTAAAGATACCCTCCTTTTGAATATTAGTTTGTATTCTAGAATGTTAGTGGACCTTCTAACTCTTGCAAAAACATAGATTATGTTTGCATACTTCCATCCATACACTCACTTCCAAAGTTGATTGTTTTGTATCTGAAATGGGATTGATTACAAAATTAGGACATAAAATAAATATATAAATAGATTATCATCCTAACAACATAATAAAGGAGAATAAGCTAAAAACAAAATTGAAAGAATGGTTCATGAAGCAATGCTAATTATTCCATGGCCCTTGAGCCCAATGATAATGCTTTAGGGCCATAGGCCCTTGATTTCAACCCCCAATGGTTTCCATTGCTTTGATATATGTTTATGGTTCACAATACCTTCTAACGATGCTCATTTTCTCAATGAGAGGACAAATATTCCTTACAAAGGTCATGTGTGGTAGTTTGATGTCTCATTTATGACCCTTGAGGCAAAGGATCATTATTTAAGGAATAAGACCTTGATTTCATCCCCCAACCATTGGCATGGACCTAACACATGTTTATGGTGCACAATACCTCCTAACAACATGAGAGGCATAGGATCCATTGCATAGGTCACAAGCGATGGTTTGAGGCCTTGTTCATGGCCCTTGATACCAAGGATCATTATTCAAGGCATTGGGCTCTTGAATTTATAAACCTTTATGAAGCAAAATTTTTATTAAAAAATATAGCATCTACTAATTAAATAATTAATTCCCTTTTTCATTTAACTTTTTCAAATCCCATGGGCTTCCAACCCTTTCCAAATATGATGGGATTTCCCTTTAAAAATACCATGAGATAAAATAAATGAGCAGAGAAAGAATCCATTTGAAGAGATGATATTAGGTCCCATTGGCAATGGATTTGGGTTTGAAAACATAAATATAGTGCACCAAAAGAAGGTTTTGGGTCCCATTGGTGGTGGATCTACAAGAAATACTGTTAAGTGTGAAAACAAAAATTTAGTGCACAAAAAGAAGGATTTGGGTTCCATTGGAGTAACTATGCTAGGAACACTAGCAAGTTTAAAAACACAAATCTAGTGCATCAAAAGAAGGTTTTTGGTCCCATTGGCAGTAGCTCTACTAGAAACACAACAAAGTATGAAAACACAAATCCAGGGGACCAAAGAATATTTGTAAAAAAGAGCTCTCATAACCAAATTAATCCCACAACAAAGCAATTTTTGTCATTTTAATCCACCGGCTCTAGGCATGAGTGTATGGGTTTTGGGTTTGACCTTCTTCTACTTCCATGAAGAATACCATGGGAATAACAAGCAGCAAAATCTCAATGACCCTACTAATGTAGTAGAAGAATGGAGCTGTTGATCAACATGATCCTCTATTTTGGCTTGACCTCCTTTCTCAACTGCCAACTTGCAAGGAAGAAATCTTATCCATTGTCCATGTCCTGTGAACATAGATAAAATACTAAATGGGGAAAAGCCTCTAACAGTAATTCATTTTCTAATCAGCAAAGTTTTTCCCCAACACAAAAAAAATGGTTCAACACGGTACAAGGCCTTAATTTTAGTTTCTAGAATGCTATACATAATACAATCACATAAATTCACTAATAAAAGCTTCTTCCCTTTATTCAAAACCTAAGGAAATCCTAATCTTTTTTTTCACCCAAATCCAACCACCTTGGATATTTGAGATACAAGGTGAATATGCAAAGGACAGATTAACACTTCTATTCAGAAATCTTCTAATGCACTTGTAACAAACGGAATAGAGCATGCATGATGCTCCAAGCCAGTTTATGCAGTCAAAACTAAGGAAAATAGGGTTTAAATGAATGAAAATCCAAATCAAATGTTTTGGAATTTGATTGTGTGATCCAAGGACAACCTTTGTGAGGAGAAAAAGTGTGACTATCCAAGACCTTTTACAACATCATTCAATTTTTTGATCACTGCTGGAACATCACCTTTTGAGAGCTCGATTGGATTAGGATTGAGTAGATTTAAGATGACTTCCCAATATGTACGGGTTGGTGTACAAGTGATACATTGGAACACTTTTCTGATAGAAATCAAACCACTATGGTAAAGCCATAGTGACTTGGGCTAGAAGTGAAGACAAATTTCTTCATTAATATCTTGATTAAAGGTTTTAAGACAAAATAGTGGCTCAGTCGAGACGAATATTTAAAGTAATCCCAATACACTGATGTTGTTGCAACCATGGAGACAATCATGCGTGTGTTGACAGTACTATTCCATGAGTGAGGTGGAGACCTAGGATACAATTTAACCAAAATTTCCAGTGCTAACAGGTTGTGTATAACACAACATGCAGTCCTATTTACCCCTATGATAAGTTTAAGAAACAATGTGGTTATTGAACTAAAAGAATATTCTGACAAAAGATGCATCAAGGTGTTGATGTATTTGTAACTTCAGAATGTATTCACTTGTATATTTCATATATTGTATTTGATTGGTCCCCGATGTTCCTATCGGGAGAAACATTAATGTAACAAAGTCATGTAAAGTCAATGAGGTTAACCCTCTGTTGTAAGTCAGAGCAATAGTCCCCACAATTGACTTGAGGTTAACCCTCCTTGTTGATCAGGGGTCCAAAGGCCCCATAGTTGAGGGGCACTAGGGTTATTAGACTCTCAAAGATATTTGGACCCTGGTAAGTAATTGACAAGTAGGAAACTAGTATAAATATAAAGTGAGACTCTCTATTTGACACACACACTCACTCAACTAGGGCGCATGAAGGAGAGAGGAAGTGCTGGCACAAGTGAGAGAGATCAGCTCTCGGACATCATATTTATGTTTTTAGGTTTTACTTTTGTTGTTGGTGCTCATTCTATATCTGAGGAAGTTGCAGGGTTTTCTCCTTTATGGTTTCTCCGAGTAAAATTCTTTGTGTCTCTTGTCTCTTGTGTTTGATTGATGTGCATGGTATTCTCTCAGATAAGATCCTAATATCATATTGCTTAAATGATAAAAATATAACGTCGCATCAGAGCTAACCTGAGAATAAGACCTTGTGCAGCTACAAAATCTAGGGATTCTTACTTTTTGGGTCTCTCTCCACAATCCACTAGCAAAGGAGGCTAGTATAACTCTCCATTGAAGGGTGCATCTTTCCGTCGAAGCAGAATTCGATTCCAGGAATTTTCAGTTTTTGCTGCAGGAAATTAGGGATTTTTACAGAAGAGTATTTTTTGGGTGAGGCCGACATAGGATTTATATCCTTGTAAAAATTGAAGTTTAGAGACCAAGGTCAAAGTTTTTGGTTGATTGAAACTCTAGGAAATTCAAACCCTAGTTTGACCTCTGGCCTGAAAAACCCTAAAATTCTAAAACTTGTAGTTTTGGTACATTCACTATATCTCGGGATTGAATAAGTATTAGTGGCCAAAATTTTCACAAGCCAAAGATAAAATCTTGATGTAACCTATGTAAAAATTTCAGCCTATTTTCTATATTTTGGGAGATATGATTCCTCCAAATCATGGTTCTAGCCTCTTCGAGGATTCATCCCTAAACATGACACCTAGGGAGAATTGCTATATATCAAGCTATGAAGGTCCAAATTAAATTTTACAAGATGTTCTATATAGGGCACATATTTTACTTTCTGTGGTAAAAATTTCAGACCCTGAAGGTGAAACAGTGACACGTGGTAGTCCATACAAGTTCGCTATGTTGAACAGTCGTGAATTAAGTCACCGTGGGAAAACTATCATAAGTCCCAATTGGTGAACCCAATTCTGATAAAAGCTATGGTGTTGAAAAGAGAAAATATGAGGCTACCTGAGTATAGAATTTTAGACATAGAGGAGCAGTACTTTTGGAGATACTGTAGAAACAATATCAGGCATTTCTGCTGAAGAAATTGGAAAACTAGGGCTTCATGTTCTGGGAGTTTCCCTCCACTCTTTTAAAAAAATGAGTACATTGGACAGCTTGACTTGAAGAGGTATATCTTTCTATCCAATAAGAATTTTGAAATTCCAAGTTTTGAAAATTAGGGTTTCTCTGACAAACCCTAGATCAGTCAGCTCCAGAACTAGGACAGACACCTCAAATCGGTAAGATCTAATCTTTTGCTATTTACAGTTGAGGTTCTCATTTCAAGATGATTAATCACACCAGCTTGATGAGAATCCTGGTGAAGCTGAAAATTTTTGATCATGGAAGTATGGGATTTCACTGGTTTGCAAAGAAAATTAATTGGACACCTACATAAGTGGAGAAGTTCCACTACCAAAGGGAGATGAGGCTAAAGTATTACACAAGAATAACTTGGTCAAGGCCAAGAAGATCATTTCTTATTCAATCAAGGATAACCTTATACCACAAGTGTTTTCCCTAAAGACACCTAAAGAGATGTTTGATTCCTTGAGCAAGCTATTTGGAGGGAAGAACATAAATCGGAAGATGACTTTGAGAAACCAATCGAAGAATGTAAATATCCAGAATATAGAGACCATACAGTCATACTTTACAAGGGTCTCTCAAATCAAGGAGAAACTTGAAATAGTGGATGAAGAAGTAGAGAATGTAGAAGTTGCGATAACGACCTTGAATGGATGCCTAGGATCAAGGGATTCATTCATTCAAGGAATGTGTGCTAGAAGGAAGTGATTACCTTCAGCAGAATCTGGGAAGAGTGCACACAAGATGAAGCTCAGCTCATAATAAGAGAAAGAGAAGATGGGAGCAACTGAAGATCAAGCTCTCATGATTCAAAGAAGATCCCTCAAGCGATGAGGAATACGAAGGACTCAACTCTTGAAGAACCTATTATCTATATTTGCATTTGGATAATAAATGATGTTGTTATGAATGAAGAAGATGATGAAGCTGAAGGCTCAAGAAGGGGTCTACCCACGAAACAAATAAAGATAAGTATTCAATTGTCATTTCATGATATTGTTTTGTTATGCATTTGCTTATATTCAGTTGATGTGTTATGCATGATAGAATGTTTTCATTAATGACAGTATACTACTAATATGCATGTGATAGGTAAGTATCTCATGGTTCTNTTATCTAGAATGAAACCTCTTTGTTGACATATTGGATTAGTGCACAATCTCAATGATGTCATGGTAGAGATGGAAGGCATCTAGAAAGTTTCCGTGAGATTTGGATGAATGTTGTATTGTCTAAAATAGTTGCATGATCATATATTTATGTACAAGAATTTTCCATAATGAATATGCCTCATGAAAATTTTCTAACCATACAACTAATGCATTTGACTTGTGGGAAAAATCGCGTCACAATCACCTACAATAAAATAAGGTAGAGACTTGTTCCGAAGAACAAGTGATGACAGTTCAAGAAACAATCCAAGAATGAAAAATAATATGACGAATGCAGTTATGTGACACTATTAAGCGACATCATTGATGCAGAACCTTCCAGCTATGAAGAAGAAGAAAGGGAAGGAGAATACCAGTTCAAGAAGAATGATGACTAGGATGCAGTATCAAGACCTGAAGGGAAGTTCGTAGTTCCATCATGCAGTAGATGGAAACATCGTGGGATACAAGGAAATATTTGTAGCACAAGGCTTCTCACGGAAAGAATAAATATACTAAGAAGAGACATTTGCAGCCACTAGAAAGACACATGACAAGAAGAATCATGTGTGCAAATGAAAGAAGGCCTTGTGCGAGCTCAGAAGGCACCCATGGGATAACACATACATGAGGAGCTTTAAGATCACTTAGAGTGATGAAGATCTTAACCTTTTCTACAAGGTTGAAGATGAAAGCCTATAGAGGATGACAAGCTCACAAATGGGTGTGAGGAGAACGTTTTCAAGATAGAGGAGCTTGGTATCCAATGACCCTAGATGGATAGATAGAATATTAGTAGCAAAGGAAGCTACTTGTTACTCCAGTACATAATGTGTCAATGCATAGAGTACGAAAGGCAGAGGGAGAATGATTCTCCACTTCAGAGGGAGTGACTATAGAAGATCCTGAGATTCGACATGATACACAGGATGGACAAATTACTGATGGCTCTAGGATTTACTAAGAGTAAAGCGGATTCCAACCTTTGGTTCAAGGTTGAAGGTGGAAGACCAGTGATGCTCCTGTTATATGTCGATGACTTGTTCCTGACAAAAAAGAGGAACTCATTAAATTTGCAAGAAGGAGACTTGTTGCCGAGTTCAAGATGAAGGACTTGGATATGATGAACTACTTCTAGGCATGGAGGTTTGGCAGAGTGCAAATGGAATATCCCTTGGATAAGGGAAGTATGCAGTAGAGATCCTGAAGAGGTTTGGGATGATGCACTGCAAGGCCATGACCACACCTATGGCATCAAACCTGAAGCTATTGAGTGTTGCTTCACCAAAGACGGTTGATACTACAATGTATCATCATATGATTGGGTCATTGATGTATGTGACGAATATGAGACCAAATATTTTCTTTGCTATGAACACATTGAGCCAGTTGCTGACAAATCCAAGACATGTTCACCTAATTGCTGCAAAGCATATTCTGAAGTACTTGAAGGGTACAGTTGATTATGGGCTCAAGTATGAGGTGAATTAGAAGATTAACGTAGAGGGTTATGTTGATTCATATTGGGTAGGAAGTTCCATTCATAGGAAGAGCACTTCGGGGTGCTGCTTCAGTATGGGATCAGGTGTGATCTCTTGGTTTAGAAGGAAGAATCCTGCATGTAACTGAGTACAACCAAGGAAAAATATGTTGCCACTTGCTCGGCTACTTGGGAGAGAGGAGCAGTGAAGATCCATTTTGTGATCTATATCGAGATATCTCAAAAGAGGGAGTTTTAACATAGCCAGTGAGACGGGTTGTCTGAGCATAAAATACTGGCGAAGCTTGTAGGTTTCTCAGACGTAAACGGTCTTGTAGTTTTTCCTCATATGTAATCAGTCCTGGAAAAGCTTGTAGGTTATCCTTGGACGTAATCAACCCTGATGTGATTCTATGCTAGAAATGGCTAGAGTGAAGTTTGAGTACTTCAAGGAGAAGCTTAGTGTTCTCCAGATCGAGATTCCCTCCAAAGGGAAGTGATGAGTCCATGAGACCTTTTGACATGGATATAGGATTAGTTCCTCCCATGGTCAGATGTAAGTGCAAATCCCTTCTGACATGAATGCTAGATGTGTTCCTCTCATGGTCAGATGTAAGTGCAGGGCCCTTCTGACATGAATGTTGGATGTGTTCCTCTCATGGTCAGATGTGAGTGCATAGACCTTCTAACATGAATGTTGGATGTGTTCCTCTCATGGTCATATGTAAGTGCAGAGCCCTTCTGACATGAATGTTGGATTGGTTCCTCTCATGGTCAAATGTAAGTGCAGAGCCCTTCTGACATGAATGCTGGATTGGTTCCTCTCATGGTCAGATGTAAGAGCAGAGCCCTTCTAACATGAATGTTGTATTGGTTCCTCTCATGGTTAGATGTGAGTGCTAGGCCTTTCTGACATGGATGTAGGATGTGTTCCTCCCATGGTCATATGTGAGTGTTGGGCATGCCTTTCTGACATGGATGTTGGATGTGTTCCTCCCATGGTCAGATGTAAGTGTTGGGCGGGCCTTTCTGACATGGATGTTGGATGTGTTCCTCCCATGGTCAGATGTAAGTGTTGGGCGGGCCTTTCTGACATGGATGTTGGATGTGTTCCTCCCATGGTCAGATATAAGTGTTGAAGAAGATGAAGACCTACATAGAGGCCAGGCCTACAACTAGCATGAAAAAGGCCTGGCTCTGTAGAACTTCTTGTGGCAAGTAGAATTGAGAGATAGCACCAGTTGATTGAGATAGCGAAAGCAGTGATGATGATGATGATCCAGTGATGATCCAGCTTTGATGATGATCTAGTGATGATGATGATCCAGTGATGATCTAGTTTTGATGATGATCTAGAGAAGAAGACTTGTGCTGATGTATTGTGTCAAGAGAATACCTTCCTATTTAAGAGGGAGTGTTGATGTATTTGTAACTTCGGAATGTATTCACTTGTATATTTCATATATTGTATTTGATTGGTCCCTGATGTTCCTATCAGGAGAATAATTAATGTAACAAAGTCATGTAAAGTCAATGAGGTTAACCCTCCATTGTAAGTCGGGGAAATAGTCCCCACAATTGAGTTGAGGTTAACCCTCCTTGTTGATCAGGGGGGGAAAAGTCCCCACAGTTGAGGGGCACTAGGGTTATTAGACTCTCCTAGAGATGTTGGCCCTGGTAAGTAATTGACAAGTTAGAAACTAGTACAAATAGAGAGTGAGACTCTCTATTTGACACACACACTCACTCAACCTGGGCGCATGAATGAGAGAGGAAGTGATGGCACAAGTGAGAGAGATCAGTTGTCGGAGATCATCTTTATGTTTTCAGGTTTTACTTTTGCTACTGGTGCTCATTCTATCTTTGAGGAAGTTGAGGGGTTTTCTCCTTTATGGTTTCCCCAAGGAAAATTATTTGTGTCTCTTGTCTCTTGTGTTTGATTGTTGTGCATGTTATTCTCTCAGATAAGATCCTAAGATCATATTTCTTAAATGAAAAAATCTAACAGAAGGAAACTAATGCCATCTTTCAAAAGTACCTATCATCTTCAGCTATACATGATTTACAGAAAAAAAAAGAACCTTGATAAAAGGAGGAAATGAAACAACTAATTTTAAGCCATAAATTTGGAAAGATTGAGCCTCCTAAGTATGTTAATTCTAGTTATGACAGCACTTTTCTACCAAGCTTGTAAGTATTTTCTCTACAGTGTAATCTATACCAATATTATTAATGAGACATAAATGTGCATATCTAGATTTTAACACCCAAACATCACTGATCTCAATGGATCATATTGATTTTAAACTCTCTTGACATGCTATAAAATCCAATCAGAGCCAAAAATATAGAAGACAACTCTAGACCATTATGATCAACTTCAGAGACACAAAATATTCCACAATCAGTACTTATTTGGAGTATAGGATGTCTATTACAACCTCTCAAGTATCAACACTGTAATCTATAGGAGGATATTCATTTGACCCATGCCAACAGACCAATCTATATATGACCTGTAAGGAACACATAATTTTCCCTTATGGTACTTAGCCTCTGAATTCTTTCCTAATATTCTAGAAAACGCATTGGAAACAAATGCCAAAATTACTAAAGAGGATTTTCACTTAAAAGCATAATAAAAAAATGTGTATTATAAACAGTATGCTAAGGAAGCTAACCAATATCTATCGTCTTTTTTCCCTTCCCTTCCAAAGATGTTACTCTTTACCCAAGGTGTCAGAAGATTGAAATAATAAATTAGACATCAATGTCAGACCCCAATTTTCTAGACATAGTGAGGCAACAAATTGAGATAAAAGAGAAACACCTAGGTCCACTCCTAGAGTATATCCAACAAACTATGCTGACAAAATTGTATTGTTTAAAATATTAGAAACTAAGCCTTACTTGCAGGAACCATATCTATATGAATACAATTTATTTTCTCCATAAATGTTGTAGTAAGCATATTATCCATCAGGATATCATTCTAATCAATTTTGGAGCTCACGCTTTACAACCAAATTCATTTTTCCTGTTAATATGTTGGAATATGCTAAAAAGAAACTATCCATATCTTAGTATGTGTTATTCATGTAATCTATTTATGGTTGGTAGGATTGCAATTGGGAGAGGGGTGCAGACCAACTATCAACTCTATGCTTACAAGTTACTAGAAACATTTTTGTTATAGATTGTGGGCATCTACATAGATCAATTGTTCATTGACAATTTGCAATGACCATTAATGGATAAGTGTAGCTCAACTATATTAGTATGATATTACAGAGTAGTTTAAAGTTCCCCATAATAAGAGTACTTAGGGTTTTGTTATGATTTGAATAATAGAAAATGGCCGACAAATGGGCGAGCTTTTGTATGAAAGATGTTGATGTATTTGTAACTTCGGAATGTATTCATCTATGTATCTTATGTATTGTAACCCGATGTTTATTCCAGGATGTATCTATTATGTAATTGAGTCATGTTGTCATGCCTCGATGTTCCGATCGGGAGAATCAATAATGTAAACAAGTCATGTCAAGTCATAGTGGGTAATCCTCTGATTGTCTAAGGGTTAAAGTCCCCACAGTTTCGAGTCACTAGGGTTATTAGAATCTCCTAGTAGAGGTCGGCTCTAGTAGGGTTTTAGTCATGTCGGGATTAGCATAAATAGAGATTTGGGGTCTCTATTTAGCACACATCACTCACACACTCAAGTGTAGCTCATAGTTGAGGAAGGAGAAGACACTAGGGCTAGACAAGAAGAAGATTACTGCTGTCCGAAGTGCATCTTACTATTTTGGGGTTTTACATCTTGTGCTGATTCTATCTCTGAGGAAGTTGCAGGGTTTTATCCATTTATGGTTTCCCCGATGAAAAACACTCACTAGTACATGTGATCAATTTTGCCACGGAAAAACGTGGCAATATCCACGGAAAAGCGTGGATATTGCCACGTATAAGTGTTTTTTGTTCCGTGGAAACTATTTCGTCGCAATAGCGACGACCCCTAATTTGCGTCGCAAGAGCGACGACCCTATCTGTCGCTATAGCCACGCTCTGTATAAAGGTTTTTAAAAAATGGAGATCCAAGCGCCACGCACTTCCGTCGCTATATCCACGAACTTCCGTCGCTATATCCACGGACTCCCGTCGCTATATCCACGGATTTCACGGATTTCCCGTCGCTATATCCACGGACTCCCGTCGCTATATCCACAGATTTCCCGTCGCTATATCCACGGACTCCCGTCGCTATATCCACGGTGGGTGAAATTTAAAAAAAAAAAAATAGTTGCAGCCGTCGCCAACTTATGCAACCAGCAAATCGAGGCCTGTACACGAACAGGGTGAACCCCAGTATGAAGATGGGACACAAGAACTCGAACAAGATTCTTTGATTCTTAGGGATTCTAATCGAATCCCAAGAACCCCTAATAGTTCTCCATCGTCCTCTAAAATTAGCCTGTCTACTTCTTCAAAATAACAGAATTTCAAGAAGTGATTTAACTAATAACTTGACAATCCATGATCCAAAATTTGAAGGAAAAATGCCTTTCTGGTAGTGCTGAGTATGTGGAAGATAAACCAATTTTTAATCTGGGTTCCACTTTCCTCAAAAAACTCTGCCCTAAATTAATGCACTTAATAAAAGGAGGAATTCCGTAACAGAAGGTAGACAAATGCTTCAGCAAACATGCTGAAGATATCTGCAACGGACTGGAACAAGTTTCCACAGCACTCTGTATTTCTGCAATTTAACAAAAAATGAATACCCAAACTTGATCTGCAACATAAATAGTTAGCAGTCAACATATGATAAATATCCAAACATCTAAACTCAAAGGGGTACAAAATAGGTAAAGTGGGCTCAAGTGCCTATGAAAAAGGCCAAAAGATGATGAATAACATCGTACATATCCAGGACTCATTACTATTGTATCACCTCCATTTCAGTCTCTGAAACATTAAAATCCATTTCAGGCATGTCATACATACATTTCCAAACACTTAAGTTTTAGACCCATTTTATTCTAATAACATAACTCTGCATGGATTAAACATGGGTGTATTTCACATCCCTGGTAACTAAACTGTTGATGCTCATATTTAATGACCACCATCTGTAGAATTTAGTTAAGGATATTACTGTGTATGCATTTCATCAATTGGGTCTAGCCCAAGTGGTTGTGGAATTGAGCTAATAATGAGTATATTGTTAAAACAATTTTGAGCGCTGTTGTTGACTTGGCCTTGTGCCTTACAGAATCTAGAGTTTACCTTGGGTACCATCCTTAAAATGAGAGAAAGTGCCGGGGGGGTTTCCCAAGGATAATTGCTAGCAAAATAAATCAAAGGCTCACATGAATAAACCTGTATCTAATAAGAGAGAAGGCAAGATGAAAAATAGCAATGGATGTGAATGTTGTTCTAACATAAAATGTCTTTGAGGAAATCCAGCCTTGTTGTGAAAGATCACTGCCTTTAAAGCGGGCAAGGAAGAACTCAATGGCAAATTATATGCAAAGTCTTGCATGCAACACCCATAGTTAGACTTCGTTGCAAACAAGAAACTTTGGTTGCAAGTGAAAAGACATTGTTCAGCTACCAAAGTACAGAATACATCTGACATTTTTTTATTTTTAGTTTGCTTTGTGCTCGTCAGCATATAGAGCACACATGTCATAATCAAGTAAAAGAATATGGTCTTAATATCCCGAGATTCAAGGAGAATAGCATTTTGCAATGAAAAGAACTTATCCAAGGACATGAACATAGTGTCTTGCTTTGATTCAAATGCTTTCTGCAATCGAAGTCAACACATATATTCACATAGCCACAGTTGTTAACTGTAATCAACAATATACCTTTCTCAATATTTGTTTGCTTGCATTAAATTAAGGATGACTTATAAACAAGATGAGATAACACCTGAGTTGCCAAAATTGCCGAGGAGCTCTGTGCTAGGCGATTGTGAGTTGCCTGAAGCTCCTCTTGGTAAGTAGTGAATTCAAGCTGTTGTTGGCGAGCATTATCATCCAGCATTGAGATTGAGATTTGAAAAAAGGAGCATGATCCAAAATCATGAGGTTTCCAAGAATATAACTACATCCAAGATCATAAAAACCAAGCTAGGAAATAGCTACAACCAAGGTTTTAACTTTTAAAGTCTCAAATGTTTAATGCTGCAAAACATGAGACTATACTTTGTTAGAGATACAACCATGGGTGTTTAATTTTGTTTAATAGGACCATTTCTCTTCTTATGGACCCAGCTAAAACTCCTTCCACTACCTGATTCACCAAATATAAGATAAATAATCAAATCACATGAAATTAGTTTTTCGACCAATTTAAAAAAAAAAAATCTTCAAATTACACAAGGTAGATACTTACTTGAATAAGTTCATGCCTAGGTCCTTTTGAACTTCTTGTTTTTTCAAGAGGCATTAACTGCCATTGGGACTTATCTTGCATGTCTTCTATGTCCTTGAAGGAATTTGCCTCAACAATATCAAGTCTTCCACAAGATGCATGCATCTCTGAGATTAGAGATGTTGCTGCAGAGGATTCCTTCTTTGGAGAGGTCTGTACACTTTTATCAACTTTGTTAAGAAGCTGAGTTGGCGTCTTCAGGTTTAAAGTTTGGAAAGAGAATCTTGCAGAATATTTTCTTACAGCTGAACTTTGTTGGTGGATATCAAAAACATGAAGGACGCGTTGGAGACTAGCAGCCAGTCTATCTGTTCTTGAATTGCCACTTTTGTTGGACAGAGGATGGGTACTCTTCCTTACAGACTGCGCAAAAGATAAGTTGAA
>LPNX010148075.1:1056127-1088670 GCA_001517045.1 Pseudotsuga menziesii | reverse complement strand
ATACTCCAAGTACTCTCGGGTATATCTGGAGTCCCCCTTAAGCCTAATTTAAACAACTCATACTCCAATTTTAACTTAAAACATACCAAGATGCAATTGTAAAACATTTATTCCAAACACATGCAAGCACACTGATCTCTTTTGACTCCATTTTTAAGGCACTGGTCTTTTCTGCTTCATATATATATATTGTGTATCAACTTTGTGCTTTCGTGTGTATCTTCGTATCTTGTCATCTTGATTGTTTATAGTTAAAATCTTCAAACTCCTAAATAACTGATTCAGTTTAACATCACCACACTAAGAAATCATCCTTATTAAATTAATAGGGTCTACCCCCCTTGGCTTCGTTAGGAGTTGAGCCTAAACGGAGGAGTCAAGAACAAGGTGACAACCTTGACTCGAGACTTGCCCCCAAGGACACACCGAGTGGCTTGAAGATTTCTACCACGTGATCCAGGTGTGTGAAAAGGCGGCAACATGGTTCAGCAAAAACACATGTATATCAATCCAGAATTTGTTGGAGATCCAAAGGAGTAGTGGGGGCCGCTGATGGTTGCATTTGAATGGAATTGTTGGCTGCTATGGGCAGACCTGGGTTTACTATAATCAACCAAAAACACCCCTAGATCACTGGCCCTTTCAGCAACAGACCGTAAAGCAGCCTGAAGTCTCACCCGAAGTGACTCTAATGGGTTGGCCAAGGACTCAAGTGTCTTGGACCAAGTTCTATGGCGATCCTACTAGTGGCTCGCAGTTCCCCTAGCTGCGAGGTCTCTCTCTCTGCGTGTCGCGCGATATCCTGCTCGCGTCACGCGATCTCCTCGCCTCGCATCTCTTCTAGCCACGAGATGTTCCTTTTACACCATCGCGCGGTCCCTCTCTATGTCGCACACTTTCCCTGACTGTGATATCTCTGGCCTTATCGCATCGCCGCGCACTGTGCGACACGCAGCTCCTGCCCAATGCTAAGTCCTCAACCAACGGTACCGCGCACCGCAGCTCCTCTGCCGGTGCGGTATCACCTCTCTGTGATATCCTACCTCTGCGGTTTAGCACACTTAGCGTTGCTCATGTCGACGTGCGAGACTTAGCATACAAAGCTATTCGATACTGCAAAGGTGACTATTTTACACAAAGCATAAATGAACCATATACAACATGCCAAAGACTTTAACTCATGTTTATCCTTCTATATTACTGTGAACTGATTAACAAATTCATTCATTAAACTGTAAACAAAGTCCATGAAATGACTAAGAATTGCATAAGTAAACATAACAGATAAACCAATCACATAACACTTGATTTTAACGTGGTTCACCTCCAGAATGGAAGTTACTTCCACAGAACTATGTTTTTATTATAGCTCAGGGGAAGGTAAAACACAGTTCTGCTGCACCACATATGCAGCTCAATATCTTCTCTCTTAGATCTATTTTCTCTTCTATATTGCTCTCCTACAATATACTCTTCCCTCTCTGTCGATCCCTGCGGATCGTTACATGCATACTCTACAAGCCAGCTACTGGTTACAGTAAGATTGCTACCGCTAATAACAGAACCAGAGCTAGGATTTCACAACAGTCTAAAAATCTATAAACATTAACAACTGAATGAACCAACTAACTGACCAACCAACCCTTTTACAATACAAAATATATCCTTTTATAGGTAGCCCGAAGGTCTTGCCATTACAACACTGTGGGCCTGTCCCAACAGTAACTCAAAACCCTAAATAGTGATAGTCGGCCATATCTGTACTTGAAGTAGCCGTTTTTCGTCACACCATAGCTCTCTGTAGTCTTCCATGCTTCCCGGCACTGATCATGGGTACTATGCATTGCTTCTCTTTTCTGTCCTTCATCTTCAATGCTTCAGCCTCATTGCTCCTTCTCCTTTATGAGGGTCGCTGAGCCCTCCTGTCTTCCATCGCTGCCTTCAATGCAGTGGTTGAGCTCTCTCTTCTCGACCGCTCAGGTACCGTTTCCTTTCCTGACTTTTCTATCTTAAAAGTCATGGTTTCGTGCTCTGCTCTCCAGCTAGAAACATGCTATGGCGTCGTAGCTCTGTCTTATCTTCTTTCCGCCAAAAATTATCTCTCTGCTAAACTAGCAGCTTCTTCTGTAGCTGCGAGACCCTACTCCAACAGTCCCCTAACACTTACTTGTGGCTCGCCCTCGAGCCACTTCCAGTGGGCTTCTCCTGCTGTAGCTTTTCCTTGGCTTCCTGTGAATCCCTCTGCAACCTGTCACGAAGTCCTGTGACTTCCTTCTACATCACTTCGACACTCTCTTGTGCCGAGTCAAGCAAATATTGACTAATACTGGCGTCTTCTATGGCATCAGTTTCCTCTCTGGTGGTAGTGAACTCCTTCATTTTTTGTTCAACCGTATCAACTATCTCTGCGATTTTCTCTTGATACAGTTGAAGCAGGTCATTAATGTACATCTCCTTGGTTCTTAATTGCTGTGCTTCCTGCTGCAAATAGTTCATCTCTTTTGTCTTCCTCATCTTTTGAAGAGCTGCCAAGCCCTAATTTCTTCTTTCATTGCCGCTGTAGTATTCTCTATCTGCTGAATACTTTGCTGGATTTCTACTTTCTCCGGTGGCTCATCTAACTCGGCCCATGTGTTTGTCGCATCGGTTAGTACTAACCGTACTCGATGCGAGATTGCATCTGCGCTAAAGTGAGTCGAAGGGATTCTACTCGCACTTTTTGGTCTGCCTGGGAGGTGTCTCGTATGTGAGCCTCAAGCTCAGCGATCTGCACCTCGTGGTCTGCTTTCATCCTGGCCACTTCTTCGTCCATCCTAGTCACGGTTTCTTCCAGAGCCTTTGCTCTATCTGCTACTCTTCTTAGCTTCTGCGGAACTGGTAAGGCGAACTCAATGTTACATTAGGGCAGTTCCAATGCAATGCTCTACAAAACTTGAGAAAGATCTTGCTGCCTTTCCTCATATGTTCGTACTTTGTCTGCCTTTTTCTGAACACTGACAGCAAGTGCTGCATTCTGTTGCTTCAGCTGCGTATTCTGTTTGTAAGTCTCGAGCTCTCTACTTTTGAGCTCTGCGCCTAGCTGCTGCTGGATCATTTGCAACTGGTCAATATGAAACTCTGCAAGGTTAACCTCGATGGATTGTCTAAACTGAACTGGTGGGTCCTTCATTGTGGCAGGGAATCGGATACTCCCTGGTGGAATTAACACAGTATTGAGGCAATCTTTTTCTAAGCTTTCCATGCGGGACATTGGCGGTGCCGAGGTTTCTCCAATGGTTGTCTTTACAGGTGGATTGTACCTCATGGCAGTCTTCTTAGTAATCATTTTTAAGTCTAGGAGTTGCTTTTCAACTGCGCTCTGTCTCTTTTCCTGCGACTCCTTCATCGCGTCAAGTGAGTCCTTCAATGTGTCACACGTCCTTGTTGCAATGAGTTCATAGTCATCGTCTGTCAATGCGGTCTTCAGAATTGGCTTTGAGGTTTTTTGTTTTTTCTTCTCTTGTGTCTCTGGTGGCCCTTCTTCTCCAGTCTTCGTCGTCTTTTCCTCTGGTGGCACTTGCTATGAAGGTTTCCTCTTTTCCCTTAGTGGTGGTGCTTCTGTTGAAGATTGCGTATGGGTGTCTGTGGTATCTTTGTCCTTGTCCTGGTGTTCTGTCTGTGCAGTGTCTGATGATAGTGGTGCGGTATCTTCATATTCCTGCTTCCATTGGTCGTCGAAGTCTCTTGTGACTGCTTCGACGTCCCGTGCTGTCATTCTAAACGAGCCAGGAGCCCAATCATCCCACTTAGTCCTTTTCGGTCGCAGATAGATTAAATGGCTGTCTGCCATGAAATTAAGCCGGCTATCATATATATCCACAGTCTCCGTGCTGATCCGTGGTGTCTCTTGAATGACCTTCATCAACAGCTTATAGTAGTCATGGAATACCATCGTATTGATCGTTTTCTTGGCTGGTCGGTTGGTCTCCCATAAGCTGGCATAGCGCACTCCTCTGGGCGTGCCACCTACTATCTGCGGAAACTGGGTATGGGGTGGCTCCTTCCATCTGACAAATGCACAAAGTATAAGCAACCACGAGAAATGGAAAGGGTGGTTGGATTCATCCTGAGCTGCCAAGCAATCTGCTTGCAGCATATTTAATAAGAATAGAGACCAATTGAACTGCTCCCCCTCTGTGACCTGTATGGCAGGGTGAATTATGGATCCTGTAAATTCCTTTGGTCAAACCTTGGTTAGCAGTCTTCCTGCGAGCAGACTGGTGGTGAATCTAAGTGTCTCATTTGGTATGCTTGAAATTTCATAAGCCCGTCCTCCGCTCTGTAGCTGATACTTAGTTACTAGGGCTTGTGGTAACTTGGAGTCCTTGGTTTTTCCTGCTGTCTGTATATCAGGGTGTTTACCCATCTTGGACAGGCGAGTGATACGATGTATCAAATCAATGTTCAGGTCGACCTTGTTTCCTAGCCAAAGGTACCCTCCATGTATTCAATAGAGTAAAATGTGCACCACGACGTTAACCTCTGCACCCCATCCAAAATGAGGTAATCTCAGCAAATTGAGCAGACCTGACCGCTCAAGAACCTGAACATGTGGCAGGGGAACATATTCATCTCTCCCTGTCTTTGGGTTTTTCTCAATCTTTAAATAGCTATCCGGCTTGAACTAAGGATATGCCTTACCATCTCCCAGGTTATAATCTACAAATTTAACAACAGCAGCATATCCTACTAGATCTCCATTTTCCTTTACTCGAGAATCAATGGGTGGTATGGGAACAGTATACTTAGCATTCTTAGGAATTCTTGGCTCTGGTGCACCTTCAACTTGTGGTATCATGTAGTCTGTTTCGATATGAACTTCTTCCTCCTGTTCTGAACCGGATTCGTCATTGACCTGAGATTGGCTCCTCGTCTGTGGTTGTTGTCTGGGCTGTGACGAACTTGGCAGAGCACCCTTTGGTGGCGTCATCATAGCTCCTGCAAGGACGTGATGTTGAAATCTTCTCAAAATGTTGGCTATAGGTTCGTCCTCGGACATAACCTACTCAGTAGAAACTGGCAGACGTGCACTGACTGCAACGTCTAAAAATCACAGCACTCTGTAACAAACTTAGCTCTTCACAGGGAATTCTGAACAGTGCACTCTACAGCTCTCGGGTTTTCTGCAAACGTAACCGTCCCGATTGAATACTTTCTTCTTTTATGCCCAATACGATAATCCCGGATGCAACGGTCATCTAGACTGAACCTGTCGGTCGTCATTAATGCCTGGACAAGACCACACCCGTCCTCTGATCCTTAATAAATGAGGAAATCCGATCGAATTTCCCTCGAAACGTGTGTGCACAGGCTTCGGTCTCGTTGGAGATTTTCCAAATCTGGAAACATTTATTATACTGCTGCCAAATCTACGGTAAGATATACCGGTCATTACCTCATTAACTACCTGTCAGATGCTGACTTGACTAGCCCTTTGTCGGTTGCAAAACTGAGTACGTGGCACGGGGAAACATTGCACTGCCGCGATGTGACTCCGCATCACCTGTGTAAAACAATACTTTTTTTTTTTTTTGGTGATTCCTCATACTTAGAATAATACCTGCTGGTGTAGACTAGTTCCCGGTGTGATGCCTCCTTTCAACTACATTGGACATCTGCACCACCATAAAATGGCTAAGCTAGGGCTGAGAGGTGGGGTGGCTATCACTATAGGGCTTAAGCCTACTGCATTAATCCATGTAGGCAAAAGCTCCCCATTCAGCTGGATGAGTTGAATGGCACCTCCCTCTATGATTTGTTGTATCTGATATGGCCCCAGCCAATGTGTTTTGAACTTCCCTGGAAACTTAATGAATTTGCTGTCATAGAGGAGCACTAGGTCTCCGATCTGGAAAGTCTTATTCTTAATGTGTCTGTCATGCCAAGATTTTTCTCATGCCTTCTGCACTTTCTGATGGAATTCGGCGATGAATCTGTCTTCTTCTAAGGCAAGCAGTTGTGCTAGCCTTTCCTCCACTGTGTCTGTATCAATCATCCCGGTAATCTGAGCGATTCTTAAACTGGGGAGAATATACTCCATAGGCATAAAAGCCTCCTGTCCATACACCAAGCTGAAAGGTGTGTCCCGTAAGTTTCTTGCATGTAGTCCTGTACACCCATAATACAACGTTAACTCTGAGGTCCCAATCATTCCTCTGGCTATTGCAGATCTTAGTAAGAGCATTTTCTAAAATCTTATTAAAGGCTTCCACCGTACCATTATCCTGGGGGTGGTAGGGAGTGCTCTTATGGTGCTGAATCTGGAATTCTTTTGTCAATGCCTCAATAGTGCTGTTCAAAAAATGCGTGCCTTGATCACTCATCAAAATTACTGGGCATCCAAATATACTGACGATGTTTTCAAAAAGGAACTGTGCGGTTGTAGCAGCATCACAATTTCTTACTGCTTTGGCCTCTGCCCATCTGGTGAGGTACTCTATTCCCGTGATAATATATCTCGCCCCAGTGCGCTTTCCTGGTGGGTTGATAGGACCCACAAAATCTATAGCCCATTTGTCAAATGTGCGCAACGTGACCTGCGGTCGCAGCGGCATTTCATCGCGTCGCGGGGGTGTTCCTACCCTTTGGCAGATATCGCAGCATCTGCAAAATTCCTTGGTGTCCTTATGCAACATAGTCCACCATAATCCTGCCTCCTGGATTTTCTGCGCAGTCGGCTTTCCTGCGAAGTGACCTTATGCGGTTCCTGAATGTGCCTCTCTGATAATAGTGCCCTTTTCATGCGGCATCACACATCTACGCAGAAATTCATCTGGACCTAACTTGTATAGGTGTCCTGTGATAAGGGTGAAGTCTGTTTCTTTAACAACCAACTACTTCTTTTGTTGCTTAGTGAACTCATCAGGTGCTACTCCTATAGTGAGAAATTGAATAATATTGGCATAGTACTCATCTGCGATTTGGATGGAAAACAGTGGCACATCTGGCAGATTGTTGTCTAGGTTACTTGGCTCTTCTCCTGAGTCTATCCATGACAGATGATCAGGTCCAGCATTCAGTCTTCCTGGTTTCACGATGATTTCAAAATCATACTCCTGAAAGAGGAGTAACCATCTGCAGATTCTCCCCCCTAACACTGGCTTATTGACCAAATAATTCAAGGCGGAATGGTCAGTGAACATATTAAACGAGGAACCCAACAGGTAGTGCCTAAACTTCTGGAGTGCGTACACCATAGCTAGGCCTTCTCTTTCAGTTGTGGTGTAGTTCTTTTCTGCGGTCGAGAGCTTTCTGCTGGAGTATGCGATAGGATGGTCAATGTCCCCTTCTCCTGGTTGTGTTAAAACAACCCCTAATGCGATGCCAGACGCATCCACATGTACATGAAATGGCTTAGTCCAGTCTGGAAATACTAAGATAGGCGCTGTAACCATTTTTTCTTTAAGTGTGTCTAGACTCTGCTGACATTCCTCATTCCACAGGAATTTTACATCTTTCTTTAGCAATTTCTCCATTGGTGATGTAATCTTTGCGTAGCCCTTGATGAACTTTCTGTAGTACCCAGTATGACCAAGTACTGTCTTTAGTTGCTTGACTGAGTTGTGTGCTGGAAGGTTTACAATGATGGCAATCTTCGCGGGATCTACCATCAAGACTTGTCTGCAAACAATGTGACCCAACAAAATACCAAATGGTGCACAAAATATACATTTCTTCAAGTTTAGAGAAATCTGGTACTGCCTACATTTCTCTAACATCAGTCTTAAGACTCCTATATGCTTGTCGATTAGTCCAAATACAGTCCAATCATCAAAATATACTTCTAAGAATTTATGAATGTATTCTTTAAATACAACAACTACTACTCTAGAAAATATAGCTGGTGCATTCTTAAGACCAAAGGGCATTACCGTATACTGGAACGAGCCCCATTCTATTGCAAAGGTGGTCTTGGATCGATCTTCTGGATGTATTCTGATCTGATGGTAGCCTGAAAATCCATCAGTGAAGGAGTAGACCTGCTGTCCTCCCACGTTGTCTAACACCTCATCGGTGAACGGTGTCGAAAATGGGTCGTGAAGCGATGCATCGTTGAGCTTGCGCAGATCGACACAGATCCTGATGTCTCCTTTTGTTTTCTTTTCTTGTACGACCATGGGGCTAACCCATTCTCTTTCTTCTACCGACTCAATGATTCCAGCTGCTAGCATCTTATCGATTTCATCCTTTACTTTTTCTTTGTAGCGTGGATTCAATCTGTATGGGCGCTGCTTAACTGGTCTAGCATCCTCCTTCAATGGTATCCTCATAAATTCTAGGTCTCCAACTATTCCCTTCATCTCTGTGAACTTGGTGGGAAATAGGTCCTGATAGTCATGTAACAAATCTGCAATCTATCCGACTGTTTCATCGTTCCAATAGTCCCCAATAGAGGCAAACTTAGGTTCTGCGTCTGTGCCAATATTGATCCTTTTAATCTTGATGGGTTCGGTGATTGCTGGAATCTCTAACTGTGGTCCACCAACATCGCGAGTCCCTTCTGACTCTGGAATGTTGGTGTTGCGAGGATCCTCATCCTCATCCTTATCTTCATTGTCTGACTTTGCTGCGAAATTATAGCACTCAAGCGCGTCTTGCAACTAGATGGCCCACTCAGGTTGAGCCTGCACTGAGATGGTACAGTCCTCAAATATCTTGATCTTGATTATGTCTAGGGCCTGAGCAACACTTGGATGTTCTGATTCAAACGCGAAGGTGAGTAGGAAACTGTCTGTCATAAGTGACCATGTGGTCGTCCCCTTGCGCAACTCGGTCTCCATGTACCAGTTCCTTGGAACTGTGTCCAATGTGTGAATGAATCTGTGAACCCATTCATTCTCGGGAATGTCCGACCAGTTCTGTTCAAATGTCTGAATGTGTACCCTGGGATCAGTTTTTCCTATGTACTTCTGCTGGACATACTCTTTGTTGACAGAAAATCTGATCGCCATCAGTCTTTTAATATCATCCCATGATGCGATATTCTCTTTATGCACATACCACCATCTTGCAGGTGTGGCTCATACTGCAAGGTCCATAGCTGCGATCCTCTACTCGTAAGGAATCTGTTGCTCAAACTAATCAAGGAAGTCCTAAATATCTGTCAGACCATGATATGATGGAATCTCAGTGATCCCTGTGCCGATCCATCACAGTGACTTACTCATAAACGCACATCTGTGTGTTGAGACTTCGTAAAGTCTGTTCTGCCAGTTCTCTAGACCAATATCGGAATCTGATGCGCATGAGCTGTCACATCGCCAACTAATGTTCCCTTCTGCGGTTGGATTGATGTAATCGCTCTGGTTAGCAGTCATCTGGTAGAGACTATCCATGTTATGTGCCTCCTCCTCTGCTCGGATAGGTTCAATGTATCTAGGACCTTGGTGAGGATCCAGCGGTGCGATGACCTGGATATGCGCATCCTCAAAGGTCATTTTTCTTCTCTTTAGGTCAATGACAGCCTTGCTACTGATCACCCAATCGATACTTAATAATGCTGGATACGGTCGACTGTCTCCAATGATTTCTATAACCTCGAAGTCCACAAAACTACGAACTCCGTCAATGTCAACTGGCACCTGCGGTAGTCGACCCAAGGGTGATACTCGCTGCTGATTAGCTAATCTCAGGTGGATAGGCGATCTGACTAACTGAGGGCTACCCATCTGTTCCCATGTCTGCTTAGTTAGAACATTCACCTCTGATCCCAGATCTAAGACGACTTCGTCCATTTCAAATTCTCCAATCTATGCTGTGAGCTTCATCTCTCTTTCGGTCCTTGTATGTCCTGTAATATTATGAACAACGCGGTGTGCACTGCCCGAGAGAGAAGGTTGCTGACACTGATCTATGATGCGCTGTAGCTCGCCGATAGATTTTTCATTTCTCACGAGTTTCAAGCAACTGCGAAGGAAGGATTGTACACTTCTTGTCGATTCATCTTCGTCGCATCTTCCCGATGTGGTAGCCTGCGGTATCTGTTCTGGGCTATCGCCACAAGGTGCTTGTTGCGGTACACCCCTAGACGGTGGTACCTGCGATCCTGATTGCGTAGGTTAATCAAAGGAAGCCTTGGATTCATGAAATGTCTCTTTATTCTTCTGTAGGTCGAGTGCTATTGCTTTACTAGGAGCTCTACGCACACCCACTACTGGCTTGTGTTCTTTTCGGTCTCCTGCGATGTCCCACTGGTGGAAGCACCGCTATGAGTCACAATGTTAACTTTTGGTTCTGGCTCTGTCTGCTCAGCAGAATAAAAGTTGGATGTTCTGGTGTACTGCTGGCTTAGGGTCTTTGATCTTAGCTATCAAGGTAGGACACTCCTCTATGGTATGATCATAATATTTGCAGTAGTTACAAGTGGTAGTGGGGCTCTGACAGTCCCTAGCATAGTGTCCTACAACTCCGTAGTTATAACAAGTGATTGGTCCGCGACCACGGCCAAAACCCTCTCCTCTGTCGAAGCCTTCTCCTCATGCAAAGCCTCCTCCATGGCCTCGTCCTCTGAATCCTCCTCCACGGCCACCATAAGTCGGATCAGGCTGTGGTCCTGCTGCTGGACCCTTTGTTTCTGCTTGGACTCTGTACACGTCATGTTTTCTATCTAACATGAGATCGTAGGCTCGGGAATTCTGTTCATCATGTCCGACAGAGCTGCAGAAGATACAGTATAGGTTCTTAGGTGTCTGCACATACTTCTGAAGCAAAGGGCATTGCTGAGGTGGATGTCCCTGTGTTTTACATATTTCACACCATGGCCCTTGCGTTCTTGGTAAGGGTTTAGGAGCCCCTGACGCTGAATATTCTGCAAAGACTGGACAGTTATCTTTGGTATGACCCTATGCTCTACGTCGTAAGCACCATATGTCTTGCATAACCTCTTTTCCTTTCTTAAGTTCATGTATCTGTAATGTGAGGTTGGCCAACTGGTTCTGTAGAGTTGTCATGCCTACACTGGTTTCTGCTAAAGGTGAAGCTTCTAGCTTCATCGCCATCTCCAACGCGACATCCTGCGTTTGGATTTTCTGCTGCATTAGTGGCAATCTAATGTGAGGGAGCAGCGCTGCAATAAACCATTCCTTATGCTGCTCCGGCGCAAACTCAAAGCTTACTTGGTCTATAAGAGCTTTGAATTTCTGGTCAAAGTCCCATACTGATTCTGATGGTAGCTGCTTAATATCCTTGAGCTCTGTAATGCACTGGGATTCGGACTTAGGTTTCTTGAACTCTTTAATCATGGCGTTCTTGACCTGGGCAAGTGTCTTGGGTACTGTGGTGTACTTTATGTACCATGTTAAAGCTCGACCTCTGAGTGTGGTGACCAACTGTACAAGTTTACGGTTATCATCGTTGATTGTTTTAATGGTCCACATGGCTTCACATAGAAACCAATGCTGTTCCGGGTCCTCTCCTCCTGTACCCTTAAAGGTAGGTAGCTTCATATCATCTACCATTCTATTTCTCTACGGAAGGTTCTGATTGACTGGATTACTACCACTCGGCGGTGTAGGTGAAGGTGATGTAGCAGTAGTAGGTACTGTCTGTGAGCTACTGGATGGAGTACCTACGGGATTACTCTGAGTCCCCCTCTGGTTCTTCTGTGATACTAGGACTTGGTTGTCTAATATTTTCTGAACTATCTCCAAATACAGGAGAGTCGAAAGCTACTTTATATTTCTTGCCACTATGTGTTCGTCCAATGTCATCAAAATCACTTTCAAACTCTTATGACATTACTATCTTTACTTATTCATCTGAAATCATGTCCATTACTCATTTTTCATGTAGCGGCATCTTAATGGACAAGTTTAGAGATTTTAGGTACTTACCACGATATCCTTTGAAGAATTACCGCTCAGCCTTGCTGAAGCTTTTTCTCTGGTCAACTACAAATTCTGTGACGAAGCCTCCTAGCACACTCGCAAGCCAGAAGTCCACTGCTCTCGTAATGGGATTGTCGAGTTTCTGCACGGTCTGAATCAGCTCCGGTGTCCAGACAATGTTTCTTTTCTTCTTGAATATGTTCCTATCTGTCAACTTGGATAACCAGTCATAAAGCTCGTTTCCATAGGTTGCAAAAAATATAGCGTGTATATCTGAAGCGATATGCTTTTGTAACCAGTCCTCTGTGCTCAGTTTAGGGCTCCGATTTTCTTTCTTGGAAATCTCCCTTAGGTTTGAATCCAGCCACTGGTGAAACTCTTCTCTGGTGGGATGCCAACAGAACATTAGCGCTCAGTTGTTCAAAACCGGCAACGGAACCATTTGTTGGCTGCTATGGGCAGACCCGGGTTTACTATAATCAACCAAAAACACCCCTAGATCACTGGCCCTTTCGGCAACAGACCGTAAAGCGGCCTGAAGTCTCACCCGAAGTGACTCTAATGGGTTGGCCAAGGACTCAAGTGTCTTGGACCAGGTTCTGTGGTGATCCTACTAGTGGCTCGCAATTCCCCTAGCTGCGAGGTCTCTCTCTCTGCACGTCGCGCGATCTCCTGCTCGCATCGCGCGATATCCTCGCCTCGCAGCTCTTCTAGCCGCGAGATGTTCCTTTTAAACCATCGCGCTGTCCCTCTCTATGTCGTGCACTTTCCCTGACTACGATATCTTCGGCCTTATCGCATCGCCACGCACTGTGCGACACGCAGCTCCTGCCCAACGCTAAGTCCTCAACCAGCGGTATCGCGCACCGCAGCTCCTCTGCCAGTGCGGTATCACCTCTCTGTGATATCCTACCTCCATGGTTTAGCGCACTTAGCTTTGCTCGTGTCGACGTGCGAGACTTAGCATACAAAGCTATTCGATACTGCAAAGGTGACTGTTTTATGCAAAGCATAAATGAACCATATACAACATGCCAAAGAATTTAACTCATGTTTATCCTTCTATATTGCTGTGAACTGATTAACACATTCATTCATTAAACTATAAACAAAGTCCATGAAATGACTGAGAATTGCATAAGTAAACATAACAGATAAACCAATCACGTAACACTTGATTTTAACGTGGTTCACCTCCAGAATGGAAGTTACGTCCACATAACTGTGTTTTTATTATAGCTCAGGGGAAGGTAAAACACAGTTCTGCTGCACCGCATATGCAGCTCAAGATCTTCTCTCTTAGATCTCTTTTCTCTTCTATATTTCTCTCCTACAATATACTCTTCCCTCTCTGTCGATCCCTGCGGATCGTTACATGCATACTCTACAAGCCAGCTACTGGTTACAGTAAGATTGCTACCGCTAATAACAAAACCAGAGCTAGGCTTTTACAACAGTCTAACAATCTATAAACATTAACAACTGAATGAACCAACTAACTGACCAACCAACCCACCAACCAACCAACCAACCCTTTTACAATACAAAATATATCCCTTTATAGGCATCCCGAAGTTCTTGCCATTACCACACTGTGGGCCTGTCCCAACAGTGACTCTAAACCCTAACTAGTGATAGTCGGCCATATCTGTACTTGAGGTAGCCACTTTCCATCACACCACAGCTCTCTGCAGTCTTCCATGCTTCCCGGCACTGATCATGGGTACTATGCACCGCTTCTCTTTTCTGTCCTTCGTCTTCAATGCTTCAGCCTCGTTGCTCCTTCTCCTTTATGAGGGTCGCTGAGCCCTCCTGTCTTCCGTCGATGCCTTCAATGCAGTGGTTGAGCTCTCTCTTCTCGGCTGCTCAGGTACCATTGCCTTTCTTGACTTTTCTATCTTAAAAGTCATGGTTTCTGGCTCTGATCTCCAGCTGGAAACGTGCTACGGCGTCATAGCTCTATCTTATCTTCTTTCCGCCAAAACTTATCTCTCCGCTAAACTAGCAGCTTCTTCTGTAGCTGTGGGACCCTACTCCAACAGGAATGGAGCTGAGCAATGACACCATGGGAACTCTTCTTAAGGATTTTTTCCATGCGATGTGAACTGATGATGCTGAGAGACCCTGGTTGTAATCCTTTCAATGTGTGTTTGTGTCCATTGGGGGAGAACTGCATCCAAAGTTCAGCAAAATCCCATAATATGGGGCCAAGTGTGCGTAGCCATTGAGCGCCCAAAACCACATCACGTCCGCCTAAGGTCAAGGCAAACATGTCAGAGTGAAGGTTATAATCTCCCATAGAGATACGCACATTACGACACTTCCCTTTGCAAGGTAAGGTGCCCCCTTTTATCAAACATGACTTCAAAGTTGGAGCAAGGATGGATAAAACAATCAGCTTGTTTGGCGATCTGAGGGTCAATGAAATTATGAGTGCTGCCAGAATCAATGAGTATTGTAAGAGGAAGCTTCTTGAAGTAACCACATACCCGCATTGTTTGGGGGGCCGTGACTCCAGCTAAATCATGGAGGGATATCTCGGGCTGGTCGTCCTGAGATGGAGGGTCAGTAGGCGGCTCCTGAATGTCAACCGAAGCATCCATTGTATCGGGAGCTTCTTCACCAATTTCAGAGGCAGGTGGAGAATCCACATCCAAGAGATAGAGATTTTGTTGAACACATCGATGTCCCCGATTGAATTTCTCATCACAATTATAACAAAGCCCTTTTTCTCTACGGGCCTGCATCTCTATTTCAGACAAATGCTTGATTGGAGGTGAGCGAGGAGCTGGCGGAATTGGAGGTCGTTGAGAACCCATATTTCGGAAGGGAACAAAAGAGGATTTGGAGCGTTGTTGGGCTACTAGCTTGTCTTCTGCCAACTTAGCCAACCCTAGGGCTTCCATCATTGTGTTGGGACTGAACATTTTGACCTCAGAGCGAATTGCATTCTTTAGACCACTGATAAAACAACTCCGGTAGAAGTCATCAGGTAATACTTCAGTGTGATTAGCTAGTTTCTCAAATTCAGTTTGATACTCTTTCACAGTGCCAATTTGGTGAAGTTTAGTGAGAGCTCCTGTGAATTCATCAAAAGCACTAGGACCAAATCGTTGCAAAAGGAGTTGGCAAAAATCAGGCCATTTTGGCTCTTCATGATCCTTGATGTACCAACGATACCATTGAAGAGATTTCTGTTCCAAATGAAAGGAGGCAAGTGGAACTTTGTTGACATCAAAAGTATTATGAAGACTGAAATACTGTTCTGCATGATAGATCCATCCAGTCGGATCAGTACCATTGAAGCGAGGAAAATCTAGCTTCGGACTGTGAAAATTGCTAGAAGAAGAGAACCCATTGTCTAATGAAGACTCGTACTATCGTCTGGTGTTCATAGCTGAATGCTCAAGATGGAGACCGGGAAATTTTTCATTCAGTTCCTGGAGTTTGGCTTGGATGGCTGCAAGTGCTTCCTCCATGGTTTTTGCTCCTGTGCGGGTGACAACCATAACCAGGAGTTTTTTTTTTTTTTAAGGCAGGGGAAAGGGGGTAGAAAAACAAAAACAGAAACTGTTTTAGTAGAGGAAAATCTGGATTTGGGAAAAAATCGGTAGGGTAATGTGGGTTTGAGTAAGTTTTGGACACTGTCGAAAGGATAGGGAAGCAAAAAATGGGGATTTTAGGAGCGGGGTGAAAGAATGAGAAAATTTGGTAGAGAGGGACAAAGAAGCAGAATGCGGAAAGGAATACAGTGGCAAAATTTGAAGGCGTTTGGGTGAAAATCGAAGGAGTTATGGCAAACCCTAAAAATAGACAAATGTGGGATTTCAGGTCTTGGGAAGTGGAATTTGGGATAGGGTCTTCAGGAATGAAATATGTAGAATGGAATTGCAGAGGTGTCAGTGAAGTTTCAGGGAAAACAGAGTTGAAACCAAGGAGATATGGCCGAAAGTGATCGAAAATAGTGGAATCTGCAACAGCGCAGAAGTGATCGGCAACAAATGGATCTGTAACGGCGTGGAACTGACCTGCAACAGTTCTGGACAAAGGAAATCTGAGATTGTGCAACTAAAAATAGATATGGACCCCAGGTATGTGCGGCTTCCTATCGGTTCAAGGGATTCACTTGGCCACCAATGCTGTCTGACGGCTTGCATATTGGGGCAGTACCCCTCACTCCACGGCTCAGGTAAAACTGATAACTGCTTGGCCACAAATGACAACTCTTGGTTTACCTCATGGGTGGGAACTAGTCAATCAGGTAGGGGTCGTTGCCCTTTTCGCTGGCAGGTCCTCTCAATGGGCCAACTACTTCGGGGTTCCTGTGGTACTCCTCCCAATGAGTTTTAGGGCTTATGCCCAAGTACTTCCCATAGTTAAGTGGATAGGGATTATTCCCAGATCTGAACCTGCAACAGAAGCGAAAAAAATTTGGGCAGAAATTTCACCCAACGAGCCCAAGAAAGTGCTCTGATACCAGATGTGAGGACCCTGCAGCAAATAATTAATCAAAATACAAGATATAGCAGCAGAACTCAAAATCACTTTTATATTAATCACAGGCCACTTCGAGGGGGCAACCTCCTTTGAGCAAGCTCAATACAAAATAACTTCACGGTGCCTTCCTTGGCCTCAACACACACTTATATACTAAAAATAGTCGCCAATACTATGGGTCAAAACCATGGGCCAATATGAACTATGGATCAGCAAACACTATAGGCGGCTTACAAAGCATATGTGCCCAACAACAATAACACAAACTATGGATCAACAATTACTATGGGACGACGTACAAAGCATATGCGTCCAACAACAATATACTAACACGGTAAAGAGAAGGATTGACATGGGTTCCTAACACTCCAAGGGCAGTAAGCAAGTTTTTCCATTGAGTTGGGAAGGTTTGAAGTACCTCTAAAGCCAACATAGCCCAGCGTGCTTGAGCCAAATATTCGACAATATTATAATATTGGGTGGCACAAGTGTTAGGATTGATTATGGACTTACGTAGAGTACTCTTTGTTGGACGAAAAATTGCTTCTGGAATAGGTTTTTCAATGTGAAGACCATTATTAGGAGGAGGTGTGCAAGCTAAGGGTTTTTTATATGGAACATCATCAGGTTTCTTTTCTAGAGGAAGGTCATAACTATGTGATGTTGTGTTCAAATTAATCATTTCACTAGAAATCATTCGAACTTCATAAGTGTATAAAGAAGTTTCATTCAAGGACTCATGATCAATTAACTGTTGTTGGGAAGGGAAAGGATCTTTCAGAACTACTAAGGTGGGTGAAGTTTTAAAAAACTTACTAACTTCCTCACGATGAGGAAATTCTTTTGTAAAATGGTCACCTCCATAGATTAAACAAGGGTATTTTACCTTTCGCTTGCCTTTGGAATCAACATCTGAATTTTGTGTTTTATTTCCTTCTTGTTGGTTATCAATTTTTTTAGATTTATTTTTTCCTTTCTTCTTTTTGCTTGAAGATTGAGTTGATTGGATCATGTTTACTTCAGTGAAAGAAATAGGAGAGGGTGAAGTTTTGGGAGATGGTGCTGGTTGAGTTGACGAAGTGGCGGTTTGATTTTTCTTCTTAGAATATTTTTCCACCGTTTGTGTTTGAACTGAACCAAGTATGCCATCAGCAGGTGGTTTAGCTATGGGTCTTGATGGATCTATTGTAGTTCTAGGAGCACGGGGAATTACATCATACAAATTGCCTAACTGGGAATAGACCAAGTCTAGTTACTGAGCACGGCTAATAGCTTGCTCCTCAGTAACAACACCTCCCATTGCAACATCTCTAGCAATAGGTGGAATTAAAGACTTTGTAAACCAATCAGCGAGCAACCGATCAGGAATAGGGGCCTTAATAAACCTTCATATTCTTCTCCATTCATGGATATGATCAGATATGTGAGTTGATGTAGTTTTCTGAAACGAGGTCAAAAGGTCTGTACCTGTTTCATATCAGATTGGCAATTGAAAGTGTGTTAAAAACGCCAATGCTAAGGCATTGAAATCCAAAAAAGACTGCTATGGTAACTCAATGTACCACTTTGTGGCAATACCAATGAGGGTTCTTTGAAAAAACTATAGATGGATTGAGTCGTCCATCAAATAATTGTATGAACACCATAAGTGAAATGTCATCACATGGTTTTTTGGATCTTTACGAGGTTTACCATCAAACCTGGGTATATCGGAAGGTAGCTTTATAGGAATGGTAGGCCAAGAGGGGTCATGATGGATGGGGTCATTTATCAATCTTGACAAGTCCGACAGAGCTAAAGTAGTTAGAAAAGATAGTTGTTTATTTGGTTGTAGATATTGGTAGTACTATTATGGCATTTTCTAACCAATAGGACCATATGAATATTGATGAATGGGTATGGATGATGCCCTCAAAGCTTGTTGAAAAGGTTGTTGATTTCTAGAATTTCCAAGAGGAGGTGGGCCACCTAAGGGAGGGGGCCCTCCAGAAGGTGGTGGTGGTGGTGGTTCTCCAAATGGTCCACCAGATCCTCTAGGACCTCCAGGTCCTCACGGTGGTCCTCTGGGTGGTGGTCCACCGTAGCCTCCAGCAGTATTTACAAAATTTCCTCCATATGACATGACATTGGACCAATTTTGTTGTCACCAAGGTACAAAAGCATTCCTAGGGTAGGGCATTCCAGAATAAATAGTTGCTAGCAGTGGTTGCTGATAAACTTGATTAGCCATGGGTGGTTGAGTTCCTGGATAGGTATATCCCCAAGAAGCTATATTATTGACAGGTTGCACCCCTAGGGTTTGGCCTGAATTAGATCTGGGCTTACAAAATTGGTATTGGTAGGAGGGATAACTACTACAGGTTTTGCTACAACTAAATCTTGTCCTGAGATAGCAATAATTCCACTAATAGATGATGTAACATGCACCAAGGGTTATCCCCCGGCATTATAATTTTCCAGACATTACTTGATTTGTTGATTGCCCCCCAACCATGACTGGTATGGAAGGCTTAGTAATGGGGCCAGGATGTGAAACTGTACGATTGTCATTTGGGCCTGGATTACCTTGAAATGGAACTTGTTCAATAGGACCTAACACTTGAGCTAGTGAACGATATCCATCAGGCCATGGGTCTGATAAACGAGGTAGATGAGCTGAAATAGTTTCATGGCGAGGCACAGGTGGAGGAATGATTCTTTCTACTCTCTCTAAAAAGTTACGAGCTCAGTCAAGAGATGTATTAATTCTTCTATGTTCCTATTCTCCCAAAGGAGGGTTCCCTAGTGAAGGTCTAGTAACCCCGAATTCAGAAATAGCTTGGCCCATGGAAGTCCTCCAGAAAGGAGCATCTGGGCCATAATCTAGTGGAGTAGGACTATCGACATGACCTTCCAATAGTGAATGCACAGAAGCATCACCTGTAGGAGGCATTTGAACCAAAGGATTTGTATAAACAATGAAATCTTCTCGGGTTTCACTAGCTAAGGCAGTTCCTACAGGAACATTAGTAGAAGCTAGTTGTTCCACGGTTACCCCTTCTTGTCCTTCCACGGTAGGAGGAGACTCAGGAGGTAAGCCCTACAATCTATGAGAATGACATATCACAAGTTTCTCAGCCATGGTGGTGGCCAAATTTATCTAATCTAGGTCAAAAAAAGGAGAAAAGCATACAAACAAAACCTACACAGAGCTAAAGGTCACAAGCATACTTAAGTGATAACACGGGTTTAGAATAGCCGATCTCTTACCAGGATTGTCAAGTAGGTGCAAATTGCAATACACCTCAAGGGAACATGCATATTAATCTCCCTGAATGTTGTTTTTGGTGTATTACTCCACACAAGACAACCAAGGGGTTTTTCTCAGATGGTCAGGGTATCCTAGTGGGGTCTCCCGATATACGCAAGGTACATGGGAGCTCAAATCGGTATTAGTGTTTCCTAATGCACAACCGTTCACAAGGGGCCTTCTGATATATAATCAAGTATGTGAAGTACCTTTCTATATACCTCAAGGGTATGTGAAAGGCTGTTCGATATACCGATGGTACGTGGAAGAATCGCGCGAGTCCCGGGTTGTAGTGCGAACAAATAACGACAGCTCATACATTTTACGACGCCTAAACACATCACTAACCTATCACTCAAATTTCTATACAATTTTAGACCTAAAGCTATCGTTAATTTTATTTGGATGATTAGGTGAATTTTTGTGAGGTGTTATATCCAATAATGCAAATTAATCTAAATGTAAATGCACTTTTTGAATTCAATGAGAACTAACTAGGGTAAGGAAGAAACCTTTTTCTTTTCTTTTCAACAATATACCAAAAGAAAGTTGTTTTTAACAATCAAAACAAGATCCAATAAAGAATGCAAATAAATTCCTTTCAAACACAAAAACTCTTTCAAACAAGCACTCTAAATTTTCTGAAAATGAAAGAAAGAAAACTAAGCCTCTAACGTGCATGCAAAACTAACTTTTGCTACAATGTCAAAAAGACCTATTTTTATGAATTACACATGCAAATAGAAATGAAAATTTTTGCAAGCATAAACAAGAGGAAAATAATATGATTCTTTTTGTATTTTTCTAGAAAATATGAGGCACACAAAGTAGGTTTTCTTTAAAAGAAACTAAACTTCTAGGAAGAGGCTATAGGCTTTCTTTTCAAAAGAAATTTTTTCAGATACTTTACTAAAACACCAAAACTTAACTATGTTTCCACTTTTGTTTATAACAATGAAGAAAATGAAATTTTTGTGTCTGAGCTCAAATAGAGAATTAGACTCACAAAAACCAACAATATCAGACAGAAAACACACAAGCAAACCCCACTAAAAATCTTAAGAGAAAAGGGAAGTTTAAAAATTTGAACAAAAATTTCTTAAACAGATAGTTTGAAGGCCTACCTCGACGCATTGAGGAGCACTACACCAAGGCGTCCTAGGCTGAATCAGTGCTTCTAGATTTTTGCACATAGGCGACGTCAGCACTCTATTAGTTGAGGAAGAAGGTGCTATCGGTGCTCTGAGAAAAGAGGGAAAAAGTGCCCTAGGAGGGATCGACGCTCTGTCAACAAAAGAGAAAATCCCTGCTCGAACAATAGACTGAAAAAATTAAAGGCCTGTAGGAGAAACCAGAAAATACTGAATTGAACTGAAAAGTGTAAAAACTACTCAGAAAAGAGGAAAAAATAAGAAACATAAGATAGATGGATTACCTTGTTAACTGAAATAACTAAAATGAGAGAGAAAAACCTTCATAGATGGAATGGTTACTGAAGTTTGTAGATCTGACTGGATTTGCACTAGATCTAACTCGATCTTCCCCAGATATGACCGGATTAAGTGTCCCCAATATGGTCTCCAATTTTGTTGTTAGGAATTCTCAATCAGTGTGGACACTGCTTGTTCCTCTGTACAGTAAATCACAAATACAAAACAAAAAGACACATCAACATATCCTTCCCTTAAACAATCAAATTAAATAGCATGAAATACAATATACCTCAACCTTGGATGTCTTGTCCTTTCTCCAAAAAGTCCTTCCAATGGATTAGCACCTGCAAGATAGATCAAAATACAACAAACAAGATGAGAGCATTATGATAGATTGATTATTCACATTAGTGATAAAGGAATCTAATAATTTCTAATTAAAATCAATACATCAAATATAGGAAAGGGAAATGTCTTTGTATTAATTATGGATGAGAAAGAAGTACAACCAAAAATCCTTGATGTCGATGGATTCAATCTCAACAAGAATGTCTATAAACCTCTAATAGCTATGAATAACTCTCCAACCATAAGCTAAATCTACTTTGCCTCTGATTCAGACTTCAAACTAACCACATAAGGGTGCTTTTTCTGGCCTCCTTCACTCTCATCATGAAGGCTTCATTTCTAGGCCTATAACTCAAGAGATGACTTGGGAAAAGGATAGAATGATATCCATATAGGTGAGGGAGGGGAATGCCACCTTTCCCAAGCATATAGGAGCTAACCCCACTAGCGCTTCTGCATGGAAGCTTCCAGAAACTTCATTTTTCTCATTTTCTAACCACCAACGCTCTTAGAAAAACTAACAAAGGCGCTGATCTAGGGTTTCTTCCAAATAAAGGAGACAACATCGCTTATGGGTCCACTGAGACAGGCACCGCTGGTGCTATGTGTAAAAAACATGAAGGCACCGTCCCTTCTAGGTATGGGAAAAAAGTAACCAAGGTGACTCAAGCCAGGCTTGCTAGGAGGTTGAAAGGTAATGTGAAATTATCCTGAAGGCTTACAAGAAATGTGAGATTTGTAGGTGCAACATCGTGGTTACTTGAGTCTCTTTGTAGAGTCACTATGGATAAAGTTCTGGATCTTTGCCGATCTCATTTTTTTGTAGGTTTATCTCATTTTGATCCTACTCGACCTCTTTCTAGGAGAAGAAGATGCGATACCGATCCTTTTCCCATATGGGACTTATTATACTTTTAGGGATGAGTATTATATCTGACACTCTAGAGATCCCTCCATCCCCTCGTCCACATTGGGAGAAGAAGCCTACATTGGAATTCTTCTACCACCACCTTATGGATCCTTGTTGCAAGGCATGGGAGTTTAGTGGTTCTCTTTTTCATTTTCATTCATTTATTTTGAAAATAGTAGAATATTTGCATTAGTGCATGTTCATTTTCATTTTTCATTTGCATTGAAAGAAAAAATTGCATCTGTTTAATCATAATGAAATTAATATAGGATTTCATTTAGTAAATATTATGTTTGCATTTGAAAGGAAAGGGAATTTTCTTATGCATTTCATTTAGTGGCATACCATATTTTCATGTGGAAAACAAGATTGCACTTGGCATTGTTTTTAGGTGTGCATAGTTTATTTTATTGTTGAGTCATAAAATCATTATATTGACGACCATATCGCTTGAGTAATCACATCCAATTAAAATGAACTCTTAATTTAAAATTGATTATAACGATTTTATTTTATAGGGTGCACCAACAAGCTTAGGTTTTAGAGCCTTGGAATAATATTGTGTGAATAAACTTCTCCAATACTATAAAATGGAAACAATTTAGGTGTCTGACTAGGGAGAGGATAAATCCTGCTATAATTTTTATTCTTAGGAATCTCCTCTTATTCAGGAGTTAATCACAAGGCAGTGCACACATTGATGGTGGGGATAGCCCTCCACTACCTTCAGTGAGCCTCAGAGATATTTCCAGAACATTATTCGTATCCGAAGGCTCTTTAGGTACCTTTTATTCTTTTGAGATTCGGTCTTAATTACCCTGACAAAAGGATTTTCTAACTTGTGAAAAATTAAACTAAGCCATGGAAAGGATATTCACAAAGAAAAAGTAGTCTAAGAAAGTTTAAAAGCTAAAAAATCTGAGGGGCCCTAACATCAAAAAAAATTTGGGGTAGTGGTTGCAGCAGCATCAATTGGCGACTCAATGGTGAACACAGATCTCTAAAAAACCTATCTTTTCAAAAAAAAAATTATTATATGGCACTTGATTAGAGTAACCTAACTCATGCTTCTTTCATGATCATTTAAGAGTCTAGAATTTTCCAAGAGTGTAAGATTTAGAGCATCTCATTGATTGTAGTCCCTTGTGGTATGGTAACCAGGATTAAAAGTCCTGATAACTCTTTTGGGGAAAAATGTGAGATTATTTTTACCTCTGTACTTGGTTTCTACCAGATATGACGCCACAAGATCATGACAAAGTTAGACAGATGCATTCGTTTGCTCTTCATTCCCATGCATTTTGCATTCTTTTGATGCTTAATACTTTTTTCTTTTGAGTCTTCCTAGATTGCTTCTTTTATATTTGAGAATTCATTTAGGTTCTTCCATCCATAGTGTCCTTTTGTGTGAATAATGACTTGTTTCAACTCACAGACAGAGAAGAACCTTTTGAGCAATCCAATAATTTTACTGATGTATGTCTTTAGTATATCCTTTTGATATATATTTTATGTTCTAGAATTTTGACTCTTTACATTAAGCCTTTTGGATTTCATTTTGTGACATGAGATCATTTTGAATACGGTACACCTGTCTGTTATGCTTCCTTTCCATGGATATTTTGAGGCAAGATTCCTAGGAAATATGTCGAAAATTGACCCTCACAGTGTCGAACATGAAATTAAAACCTATTCGGATCCTAAACCGGTTCAACAACATTTGCGTGCAATGAATCCTAGGAAATCACCCTCTATTAAGGAAGAGATAGAGAGTTTGCTCAAAGTTGGCCTCATCTATTCCGATTCCCATTCCCTTAATGGAGTGGGTGTCAAACCCTAGTTTAGTGGATAAGAAGCGAACAATCTGTGTATGCACTGATTTCATAGACTTGAATCGAGCCTGTCCTAAGGATAACTTCCCCACACCATTTAATTATCATATTTTGGATGAGTGTGCGGGGAGCAAGGTTTTCTCATTATGGATGGATTTTTTGGATATAATCATATCCATATTAAACCCGAGGACCAACATAAGACTGCTTTCATTTGTACTAGGGGTACGTTTGCATATCGGAATATGCCCTTTGGCCTTAAAAATTTCAGAGCTACTTTTCAATAGGCTATGATCTTCTCCTTTGATGATCTTAAAAGCATAATTGAAGTTTATTTGGGTGACTTTGTTGCTCACTCTTGTGTGAGGGTGTGTCATCCTTATCATTTGCGTTTGGTTTTTGAAAGATGTCGTCGTTATCAAATTCTGTTGAATCCTCATAAGTGCATCTTTTGTGTGAATGTTGGTCTCTTACTAGATTTCATTGTTTCCAAGGAGAGTATAAGAATCGACCCTTTGAAGGTTGAGGAAATAATTCAATTATCTCCCTATGTAATATTAGACATCTTTAATGTTTGCAGGGTATGGTGAACATCTTGCTAATATTCATGGTCAATTTTTCCAATTTGACTAAAGGCTTCATGCATTTGTTGAATAAAGACATACCATTAATTTGGGATGAGTGAGCCTAGGAGTCTTTCAATGCTTTGAAGACAGCCTTGGCATCATCCCCCATGCTTAGTACACCCGACTATAGCCGTTACTTGTAGATATATGTGGTCATGTCTTAAGAGACAATTGGTATGGTCTTGGTTCAAGAGGATGAGGAGCTTCATGAGCATTTCATCTATTATCTTAGTCAAAACCTTATTGATGTGGAGCTTCATTATACTCATGTCGAGAGGTTATCCTTAGCTAAAGTCCATGCAGTCCAACGTTTGAGGCATTATATTCTTCTTTTCCAAACTTTTTTTGTGTCTCACATTAATCCATTTCAGTTAATCCTCGCCAAAAGGATGATAGGGGGAAAGTACAATAAATTGATTGTGATTTTGCAAGAATTTGATCTTGAGTTTGTTTCAGCAAAGTCAAAGAAGTAATTAATTTTTATTGAGCTCATATCTAATTTTCCTAGTTTGGATGAGAGAGAGGTTCATGAGGACTCTTTTGTTGATGAGCACATTTTTCTCATTTCGACTGCAGACCCATGGTATGGGGACATTATTGTTTACTTGCAAACCTTGAAGGCTCCTTCTCACCTCTCAAGAGATGAGCTTCGATCACTACATCATGTAGCGAAGAATTACCTCATTGTGGATATCTCCTTGTATCGCCAAGGGGTTGATTCCATTTTTTCAGAGGTGCTTAACTCACGAAGAAGCTGAGGTTGTGCTGAATGATTGTCATGGAGGGACATGGGGTGGTAATTTATCTGGGATTTCTACAACTCAAAATATTTTGAGAACAAGATATTTTTGGCAATCCATCTTTAAATATTGTGTTAATGTGGTCAAGCGGGGCCACCCTTGCTAGGTGTTTGCATGAAACATGCGCTCGCATCCTGCCCCTTTGCATCTGATTATCACCGCCGGTCCCTTCACTAAGTGGGGGGTCAATTTTATGGATTGCAACCCAGCTTCAGCTGGGGGGCATCATCACATTATAGTGGTTGTTGACTATTTCACAAAATGGGAAGAGGCTCTGCCCACTATTAAAGCCTACGGTGAGATAGCCGCGCATTTCGTATTCAATCAAATTATCACCCAGTTTGGTATCCCAAAGGATCTTGTCACTGACCATGCACATTCAAAATAATATTATGACTGAGTTGTCTTTGAAGTTAGGATATAATCAAGAGCATTCCTACTATCCTCAAGCGAATGGACAGGTTGAAGCAATGAATAAATGACTTAAGTCCATTCTCCAACGAACCATCACACAAAGCAAGACTAATTGGCATATCATGTTATATACTGCTTTGTGGGATTATTGAACCACGATCAAGACTACCACCGATTTTTCTCCATGTCATCTTGTGCATGGAGTGGATTCAATTTTACTGGTTGAGTGTGAAATCCCTTCTTTGAAGCTAGCCGTGGAGATTTTACCAGAGACTTCCGTATTGGAAGAGTGTTTGGTCCACTTGGAGCAACTTGATGAGAAGTGTCAATATGCTTTAGTGGCTCTTGAGATTAATAAGCATCATGTTAAGGTCCATTACGATAACTATATCCATCCTAGGAGGTTTAGTGAAGGTGACTTGGTCCTTTTGTGGGATCAAGCTAAGTAACCATTAGGGGCAGGAAAGTTTAACCCTATGTGGCATGGTCCTTACATGGTGAAGTGTTTATTAGATAAAGGTTCCTATGATTTAGTCGATTATGAAGGGACATCCTTGGAAGAGCCTAGAAATGGGATCTATCTTAAAAAGTACTATGCATAATTCTCAGTCGGTGTTGATATTTTTTATATTATTGTACATTTGCATAGCTTAGTTTTGGTGTTCTTGTGGTGATTGAGTTCACTGAATTCCTTCTGTTTGTTTTGGTAGATGTCGACAGAGTCTTTGGTTTATGTAGGATTCATTTATGGTGCTAGATGCCACACTCAAAACTCAACTTTAGTTGCTTGGGTGATTTATACTCCTATGGGTCAAGTATTGTCTTCAGGAGGTGTTGGTCTACAACCTTCATCGAACAATATTACCGAGTATAGTGCCATTATTGAGTTATTACGTGATGCCATCTCTCATGGTATTCAATCTCTCTTTTTTTTTTAACAGAAACAGAAAAGGGGTTGTATTATTAGGCTGTGCACAGCCATTCATTACATTTCCGAAGGAATATATAAAGCCGACACGGCATAAAAACAACAAGCCAAACATGATCTATCTCCCAAAACAAAGAGCAAAAGATTGTTTCAGAGCTGCATACTAACCGGGTAGTGAAGACCCTTACAAACTGTCTACATAGCAGAGTGCAGAAAAACATGATTCATACAAAATTGAAACATAAACCCCTCACTAAACTGAACATAAAACAGGCTATAAAATTCATTTGCCTCTCTGAGGGCGGGGCTGCTGAACAGATTCTTCTTCCATAGGCTGGGGTGCTGGGGCNTAAACCCCTCACTAAACTGAACATAAAACATTAAAATTCATTTGCCTCTCTGAGGGCGGGGCTGCTGAACAGATTCTTCTTCCATAGGCTGGGGTGCTGGGTCGTTGGCGCCATTGACCCTGCTCTCCTGGTTCATTGAAACGAGCTTTTGGATGTCTTCTTCAATGCGTTCAACTCTGCCCAGAAGTTCTAGAAAATTGCTTTCCAAGTCGTCTGTGCGGGCTCCATTGTTGCTGACTTCCTGAGATGTCCTGCTAACAGTATCGCTCATTTCCTTTATTTCCTTGGTTGTTTCTCTGCTCTCCTTAACCCCTATAGCTGTCAGCTCGTATACCCTTCGCAAGTTCTTCATGATATCCCGCAATCCAAGGTTGTTACCCAAATGTGCCATAATGCCTGGTTCGGACGAAATATCCAAGCGAGACAGCTGCGATTGCAAGGGGCTGCCTGCTGTCTCTACTAACTCTTGAAGATTTTCTTGCTGGAGGGCTGAGTTACTCCAGTTCTCAGCCTAGGAGTCAATTTCCCAATAATCTGAAGGGCAATAACTTTGACAGAGGGAAAACTGAACGAGATTTTCTTCCACGGTAGAAGGCCGCTTATGCCAAGGAGGATCCTGCAAACTCCCTATTCCAGTTCCATCTGCCTCTTGCAGAAGGATGGCAAAGTCTGAGAACAAACCCGCAGCATAACCATGAGACAGGATAAGGCTAAGGTTCGACATGGAGACGGAGTAAGAAGAACCTCGTTCGTGCGAGGAGGAATGGCACTTCAATGTGAGCCTGAGGGGAGTTAAAGACTCTGCTGTCGAGATGGGCTGGACTGTCCACGCGGCCGCCAAATAGAGAAAGACAAGACGGGATCTTAAATGTAGGTGACCGCCAAGGGGAGGGAGAGGGTGATGACCAGCTGGAAGGGGGTGACGCGAGGAGAGGGGGCGGTAGAAGGGTTGAAGGGGGGATGGAAAGGGGAGGAAGAGGGATAGGATGAGACCAAGGGAGCCAAGGGGTGAAAAAACAATAACCATGCAATTATAATCCTTGAAATCAAGAATCTTCATTTCATAAGTTTGTCTATTCTTGATTTGGTGGAGGTTTCTTAGAGTTCTCTTCATGGAATGGCTTTGTAGAAAGGAGGATCCTCATCTTGTCTGAAATGGCCTTGAGGGAGACTAGCTCCAACATTTTCCATCGTATCTGCGTCCTTGTTATTCTGGCGAAGAATGTGATAAAAATCGATGGGATGGGACGATAGAAGTTGGGCCTTTTTATATAGTCTACGACATTTGATATCTCCTGAAGGATACCCATTAATCATCTTATAGATGACATGCCTGGAGTCGCCGAAGACCAGAACTTTCTGGAGATTTTTGTTCCAAATAAGGTGAAGACCTTGGAGAAGAGCCATCCATTCTACTTCGTTGTTGGTTCTAGGGCCCAATCCCCAAGCGAATCTATGTTCCACTTGTCCTCCGGGATCAACTAGGATCCCACCCGCACCTGCCACCCCTGGATTGCATTTCGAAGCACCATCAAAGAACAAGGAGTAAGAGTTTTTGGCTCATATCCAGGATTGAAATTCGGTGCTGGATAGTCTCACTTCCCAATGAAGAGGCTGAGCTGGAATAGATTTGCTTCCTGATATGTAATTGGACTGAAGGGAGCTCTTTTCCTTTAAGAAAGGTTTGCACCAGTTGGCAAGGGGTTTAGGAATGGATTCTTGCTGAGGGAAAGTAATTTTATTGGAGGCGAATTTTTCTGCTATCATTCCTATTGTTTTTGCCACAATTTGAACTGGAATGACCTTTTGCTCCTTGAAAATGACTCGATTCCTGGCGAGCCATAATTGCCAGCATAGATTTTTTGGGATAGCTGCCCATATGCGCCTTAATATAGGCTTCTTATTCAGAGAGCCTGGGAAGAGGGATTCCCATTCTTTGAGGAGCTGTGGAGCATTGCCGGGAAGTTCTCTATTGAAAGCAGTTGGGAGAATGAGTTTCCACGCCAACCTGGAGAATTCACATTGAAGAAAGAGGTGGCTGGATGACTCTTCAGATGAGTGGCACAGTGCATAGCGTGATGGACCAAGAATGCCTCGTTTTCTTAATTTCTCGGCCGTCAAAAGCTTGTTATGGAGGAGAATCCAAATGAACGTGTTGACCTTAGGAATGCTGTCAGGATGCCAAACCAGCTTCCAAACTTTTTCAACCATCATCTGATCCTTGGATGTTATTTTATAGCCTTCTTTCACAGTGTACTGCCCTGTTCTTCCCCAGCCCAGCTGATCCTTGGTTGAGAGACACGAAGGAGAGAAACCGTTCAGGGAGGAAAACAAGATTTCTACCGCGTCTCTCATGAGTTGTGGAGGAGAGATGTTCTTCCACCCCAGCCAGTGACCATTCGAATCCCAAAGAGACAGATCGAAAAGAGTAATAATGTTCTGCTCAGACAACCAATCAGAGAAAGAGCTCAAACCTGAAAGAGAGGAGCGTTTGAATTGACCCAGAATGTTGCTGGTCCAGATGTTTATTTTTTTCCCATTTCCAGGGATCCAATAGCAGTTTTCCTTTATTATACTAACTGTTGCTTTGCACAACTGCCAAAGAGTGGTTCCTTTCCCTTTCCATTCACCATCCAGCATTTTGGCCCTTGGTTTTTTGATATATTTTTTCCTTATAACTTCCTTCCACCATTCCCTCTTCCCAGTAATCAATCTCCAGATCATTTTAGCCCCCATAGCTTTACTTGTGTGTTCCGGGTCCCTTATACCCAGTCCCCCTTGACTTTTAGGCCTCTTGATGATTTCCCACTTGACCAAGTGAAATTTCTTCATTTGAGCTTTCCCTCCCTGCCAAAGAAATTTTCTTATTTCTTTGCATATGCTGGAGATGACCTTCTTAGGAGCTAGAACCATTGAGCTCATGTAGATTGGATAGGAGGAGAGAATGGACTGAATAAGCACAGACTTTCCTGCAAGGTTTAGCCATCTTGTCCCCAAGGATTTCACTTTGGATTTGATTTTCTCAATGACCGGGGTCCACATTGAGGAGGTGAAGGATTTTCTGACAATTGGGATGCCCAGGTAGCTGAAATGCGTCCAGCTGGGATTAGTTTTAATTTGCAGGATCTGGGAGATGCTTCGAAGAGTGGCTGCTGGACAATTCCAGCTGTATATTTGGCATTTGGCTTTGTTAGCTGCACTCCCTGAGGTTTTGAGAAAAAGGTCCAAGGGGTTTTGGAAGTTTCTTGCAATCTGAGAGGAGGCTACGCCTAGAAAAATGGAGTCATCAGCAAACAGCGCATGATTTATAGGAGGGACTCCATTCCGAAAGGAGAGGCCTGGAAGGGAGCCTTCATAAAGGATCCTGTTCAGTCTTCTACTCAAAGAGTCAGCAACCAGGATGTAGAGAAAGGGAGAGAGCGGACACCCTTGCCTAACCCCTCGGGAGGCTTTGAAGAATTCGGAGGGTCTCCCATTGATGAGAGGGGCTATCCAGGGGGAGGAGATGCAAGCTTGAATTTGATTAAGGAACATAGGAGGGAATCCAAATTTTTCCATAACCAAGATGATAAAGGAATGTCTCAGTCTATCAAAGGCATTGGCCAGATCCAGCTTGATGGCCATCCCAGGTTCTTTCCTTTTAGTGCTTGAGTGGATTGCCTCCTGAACCAACAGGATATTGTCACTTATTTGTCTGCCTGAGATGAAGCCGCCTTGATTGGAGGAGATGAGGGAGGGAAGGATTTTCTTGATTCTTAAAGCTAGCACTTTCGAGAAGATTTTGAAGGATGCGTTGCATAAGGAGATGGGCCGAAATCTTTGAATTGAGGAAGGTTTAACGTCTTTTGGGATGAGGGCCAAAAATGTTGAATTTGTGGCTCCTCCCATATTACCTTTTTCCATCCAGGAGATCAATCGCATAAGGTCTTTTTTGATTAGGGGCCAGAAGGTTCTATAAAAACAGATAGGGAAGCCGTCTGGACCTGGGGCTTTGTCCGGATGAAGGCTCCAGATTGCCTTCACTACTTCCTCTTCTAAAATGGGAGATTCAAGTTGGGCTCTCATTTCAGAATTGATTAGGGAGGGAATATCAAAGGCCATTTCTTCCATCAAGTGGAGGGAGACTTGTTCTTCATCATTATATAAATGAGCAAAAAAGTTCCTTACCTCTGCATTAATGGCTGCTTGACCTTGGATTGTTGTGCCATCTTCGTTTTTGAGCTCTCTGATTGTATTCCAGCGTTGCATGTCCCTGCATTGGTTTTGGAAGAATTTAGTATTCTGGTCTCCGCCTTTGAGCCATAAGGCTCGCGAGCGAAGTCTGCTTTCCTCCTCTATTTGTCTGAGGATCTTTTGAAGCTTTGTTTCCAACTCTATTTCTTTTATAAGTTGGATCTTTGTAACATTACCCTCCTCCATTTCAGCTTGCAGACATTCCATTTCGTCCAGAGTGCATTCCTTTTCCTTAGTGGGTTCTTGGTAGTGTATTTTAACCCAAGCTTTGAGGGCGACCTTCACTTTTTTGAGTTTTTGCTCCCAAGAATAGGCTGGAGTACCTGGGATGAAACAGCGCCAGGATTTTGAAATAATATCCTTAACTTCTTCCGAATCCAACCATAGGCGATTGAATCTGAAAGGTAGGGGCCCCAAATTTTCCTTCGGAGGGAAGAAGAGACAAAGGGGCTTGTGATCTAAAACCGCCGAACACAAAAGTTTAACATCCGGGATGGAGTTAATTAAATGGGTGCTTACCAGGAACCTATCAAGGCGAGCAGCAATATGTCCAGGGCCTATACGCTTGTTGCTGCAAGTGTACATACCGTTTTTGGGAATGATATCCGTCAGGTTCCATTGAGATATGAGGTCTTCTAGCCGCTCCCCAAAGGGGTCCCTGACCTTAGAACCCCCTCGTCGCTTGGCTGCCGATATGGTTGTATTAAAATCCCCCGCTATGAAGCAAGGAAGGAGCTTTTTATCCACACATTGATCTTCTAAAGACGACCAGAAGATGTCTTTCTGTGCATTCAGAGTGGGCCGTAGACGTTCCCCACCCAGAATTGTTCTTTACTTTCTTTGTTCTCTATTTTTATTAGGAGCCAGTTCCTATTTTCTATGGCTGAATGAAAATCATACTTATTTGTATTCCACCAACTTAGGAGACCGCCTGAGGCTCCAATGGCGTTGGTTGCTATGCCGTTTCCGTTTGGCCAGATACTTTTAATCGCCGAGACACTGTCCTCAGCCAATTTCTT
>LPNX010148075.1:1039674-1055694 GCA_001517045.1 Pseudotsuga menziesii | reverse complement strand
AACACAGATTCGGGCACAGGAGAACATTGGGGCCTTGGGCTCAGACTTGTCCACATATTTCCCCAGGGTATTCCCAATCGCTCGTAAGTCCTCGTCATTCCAGCAGTGGAGGGGGAGATGAGGAAGCTTAACCCACACCGAAACAGCTTTCGGAATGTCCTTCTCTGGGTTAAAGGATAGATCCCACTTATTTAGATACATACCTCGAGGGCCCATGAAATATGGGCCATTACTGAAAATGAGATCTCGATCCTCCTTCCTTTCGAAGATAAATGCAAAGTATCCTTTCCCGCAAAAGATTTGCTGAACTTCACCTTGGATTAGGGTTCGCCAGTTCTTATTCAACCAGATCTCCACAGATCTCGGGGATGGCCAAAGTCCTGTAAATAATCCGATGAGGCCTTTTTCAGATAGGGGGACGGCCTTCCATTTAGAGGCAACTGAGCTGAGCTTGACTTCTGGAATCTCAACACGCTTGACGAATCTGGAGGCAGGGACGGCGGCCGGCAGATCGCTCGGGAGGGATGCCACAATGTTATGAAATTTATCCTCAATGGAGGCGGGATCGGGCGGATCCATGGAGGAGCCGCCGATCTGCAGGGGCGACCTCGACGCAGCTAGGGTTTTCAGAACAGGCGCTTCAAAGCTCAAAATATGATTGATATGTTTCCCATTATTCATTGATTATACAGAGCTGTTACTTCCATTGCAGCACCATTTTTCCAATTTTATGCTTAACTGTCTGAATTCTTTGTGAGACTGTGTCCATGGTATTCAATCTCTTAAGGTATGTCTTTATTCATAATTACTGGTCTCACAGTTAAATGGCTTGTATCATGTTAGGGATCCGAATTTATTATGAAGGTTCTTGCGAGTAAGGTTGCTAGAATGGCAATTTGAGAACATAACAAACATCCATATTACAAGAATTTTAATCAAGTTGTTGATTCATATGCAAATTATGTACTAGATTGGCATTTGTTTCATAGACGATAAATCATTCACAAACACATTTACACATGTAAGTAAAATAACTGATCATCATAAGTATTTTTCATTAAAATATAAGTCCAAAAATGTGGTGTCATAATACATAATGTCATATCAAAATTGGGGCTTCCGAGCCACCAAAATATACTACATGGTCATCATAATAATAAAAAAAGGTACATCTAGGATTTTAAGGCTGTGGAGGGTGATGGTCATGATAACATGTGACAGTGCTAGCTAGCCATCGGATTAAGCAAACTCATGCTTGTGGTACTCCCACCACCTGTTGATGCATGGCCTCAGGAAATTCCTTGACTTGCACCATGGGTACTCTATGTATCAACCTAATGAAGTTAGTATGGATGTTTTGGACCATACGCTCCACATCCACACCTACAATGTTGTCACCTCTCCCCCTCTGTCGATGACGATGGAAACTGTCTAGTCGTCTAGGACCCACATCTGCATGTATATGACCATGTATCACTATATGTGATCACACTAAAAACATGTCTTTTTTATTTCATATATCAAAAAATGCAAAAAAAAATTAATAATTCAAAAAACAAGTTTGATTCGGGATTGTTACCTATCTCTCCATATGCGGATCCTTATGGGATGGGCATATCAGGGTCTCTATGGAAGTCTATCCTCTCATAGGGGTAGTCATATATGGAAATGATTTTCCTACGCCACCATAGAAAGAAGTATGTTGGGAAAGGGTTGGCCACTCGTGCCCCTCCTATTCTCTACAAGACATTCACCTAGCGCAGCTAAGGTGAATCCCAACCACTGTGAGGGGTAATCTCAACTCTTGGGCTTAGCCTCTACACATGCTCAAACAAGAAAGCACTCAAGATGCTTCTGAAGCCAATGTTTCTTACCCTTCCCATCTTGCAGTATGTGAGCTGTTGTTTCATGTTGCTCAATAGTGAGGTACTCCAATCGTAAATGGTAGGACGCATACACTCCACTGCATAGAAAATAAATGACCTAGATGCCTTGTGGAGGGATGCAAACCATGCAATCATACTAAGTATCAAGGTTGAGGGGAATCCCATCGAGCTGGAATTTCTCTATATCAGGGTCCCAATAGTCTACCATCATTTGGAGTAGTCTTGGTTTTTCTCTCAAGCTACCAAGATGCCAGAATTTGTACAAACCACAAGCACTAAAATCTTGTTGATCTATTGAATAATCTTGCACATCCCTATCAACGTCTTCATGCTCATGTTCTCTCCACTCAAGAACCATACTGCACAAGAAATTTAAAGTTTCATTAGTTTTTTCTTTTGAAAATGTCAAGCACGGCCTTATAAGCGACTATTTTCAAAATAGCTGCGTACATACACGAGTATCAAGGATTTTTTCATGTATGTGGATCCCTATACACGGAAAATCAGTTGATTTTAGTGTGGGCTGGAAACGCCTATTTTGGGATGGAATAAAATAAAAATTTGACCACTAAAAATAAAAATAAAAACATGAAAATGAATTAGAATGGAATTATAATCTACCTTATTCAAACAGTGTGTGATTTCATGGACTGAGGATCCCAGAGTTAGCTTCTCAATTTTTTGGTTCAAAAACACTATATTGGGTAAATTTCCAAATGGTATGGTGAAAATGTTTTTTCACTATTTTATAGAAACCAATTTGGAATTTGTACCTATGTTTCTATAGTTTGGGCCATTTTTTACCATTTTTGGACTGTTTCACCTAATATTGTGTTGTAGGGGGCCGATTTGAGCATGTTTTGACCAAGTCTTTGATCCTTTTGTGCTTATCACATGTATAATGTATGAACTGACATTTAGGTTAGGATTCCACATCCGCTTCCATTTTGCATGGCCTTATGACTATTTCATTTTAACCTTAGGTACGAACCCATTCCATAATGTCACGGAACCTTCATGTTGCGGTTAGAAGTGATATTATGTGGATGGTAGAGCTTTCCTATGCATGGGTTCCCTAGTTATATTCTATTTTGTATTTTGTACCCATGTTGATATTTCTCCTTTAGGTTGTAGGAGTCCCTTATAGTCCCTCCATGTCCTTGAGCAAGAGCTTCATACTCCTCTTGAACTTAATTATGTTGGCCATTCCCCACAGGGAATCCCTTGTATATCAAGTATGGTAATTGCATTTCATGAGTTTTTCTTTCCTTATTGAGCTTTATGCTGACTCCTTGCTTTAGAGTTATAATCCATATAGCCCGAGCTCATCTCGATTCTATCCAAGTAGAGCCTTTTTATATCCTTTGTAGCTTGATCACCCTTTACCAAGAGGAGACCTTCCCCCAAGTGTCCTTATCCTGCACATTCTTCCTTGCATTGAGGATAGGTATGTTCCACTTCTTGGAACTAATTTTCTTTCCTGTGACACTTGTCTCCTCCTAGATATGTACTATAAATAACTTTTATTCTTTTTCAAGATTTTCAACCTCTGAAAAAGTCCAAAAATTTTAAAAACCTAAAAATCCGAACAGGAAATGATATTATCTTTGGCAATAATCGAGTCGTGTCTCCTTCGAACAGAGCACTATATATCACATCCGTTTGTTGGGTTATTAGTTTTAATTTAGGAGTTGTACTCATTACTTTGAATTTATCTCCACCGACTGGTTATGCTTCCAGTCCCTATGGATCCTCTGTCGATGCCTCCTGTGTCATAGAGATGTCCCAGTTTGCATATTGAGTCCATGATTCCTACCTTCAGCCACCATTCACCTTATTCTCTTGTTCGAAGGAATTTTAATCCTGAATTGGCCATTCCTCAGTTATCTTGACTTTGCATGTCGGCCATTCCCGATACAGTTACTACTTCATGCACATCTTGTTCGAGTTCTTCCACATTATACAGTGTTGCTGAGTAGCTCATGTTGGTTGATAAGGGATTCCTTAATGCCCTCCTTCCAATGGATTCCATTGCATCGACTTCTAATCATTTATTATGGAATAGGATTCTAGAGTCATTTGAGTGCCTTGAGACTTACATTCATCAGTGCTAGGTCCTCTAACCATCGACACTTTTGGGAATCCATCAATGTCCCTTGGTCGATGGATTCTTTCAAGTGTTCGACCTCAACACATTTATTCACACTTGTTAGATTACACTCTGTACCTTGATTCCCATTTTCATTATCGATAGGTTATATTGCATCTATTAACGGTATACATCAATGACCGGTAATCAGACAATGGAATACCATGTTCGACCTTGACACCTTTATTCACATGGTGGGACATGTACTCATAGTGGTTTGTGTAGAAGACCTTCCATCTTGGTGGCATTCCATATATGCTATCTCCTTGATTGTGCCATTATTCACGATATGTCATCTCTTGTGATTAGATTCCAGTGTATATCAGACATCTTCATCCATTATGGAGACCTTGATTCATTGTATATTGTACATGGTGATGACCACATATGACATTTTGTATATCATTCCTATTCATGGATATTGTACTCTTATGTATCTGGGACTGCTATATGTATGTGTGGTCACATGCAGAGATTGATCATTGTATGTACTGATGAGTGGCTAGTTCTTCCACCCAGTTATTCATTAATCCACTTCTGGGATGGATTATATAATGTATTTTGGCCATCATGTTACACCTCTAACCTCACACATTAGGGGGCATCTGTTATAGCTTATTTTACCACACTTGGTAGATCACACCTTTATGGCCCTTGATGTCTCTCTGTAGACTCTTTGGACCCCATTTACCTATATTATACTTTGATGTTCAAATATTATCCCCAAAAATTACATGTTTATACCTATACATGACTTTTAAATCTATACTCACATGTGTACACAAATTTTGAGATCAAACCCACGTACATCGAGAAGCGTGCATGAAGAGAAATATTTTTGGATTTTTCCTCATAGTAGTCCGAATAACTTGACTCTTGGCCTTCCATATTCCTTGAGAACTCTTAGACTCGACTCTCCATTACGTCTTTGGAGTGCTATATATTGATCCTCTTGGATACATTGAAGGAGCAAAAATTAAAGAGTAAGGAAACTATAGTCCATTGGTTCCTCATTTGCTTATGCTTGAGTTTGCATCCCTTTGTCATTTTGGAGCACATAGTGTTGCTCTTCCCAAGATTGATTTTTCTTTGTGAACTTGCCATTGAGAGATGGGGGATTAAAGTGGTGGAGGCCCAACTGGAGGACTCGGTTTCTCCAGTTCACAGAAGTGTCGACAGAGTTTGTCATTATTGTATCTCTGATTTATTAATAGAAATATCCATTTCCTGTCCAATACATGTGCATAAATATGAATATTGTATGTATTTTTTTTCATATACATGGTTGATTATATATGCTAGAGTAGCTCTAACACATTAATATATATCACATGGTTGTCTTGTTTGTTGTTGTTGAGAGCAAATTGTGAATTCAAGCGTGTTGGAAAAGCTCAACGGGGATCTACATAAACCGTTCGAAACAAGGTACGATTCATATCACTTAGTGTTAGATGATTTCATTTCTCTTGCATATTGGAAAGGATTGATTTCTGGTGTCATACTATCTTTTTTGGTACCCCCAAGCCATATGAAGTTTCTCTCCGTAACACCAATGATCATAAATGATATTGGGTGCTCATCTCCCAATTCTCCCTTTTGTCTAAGCACTGCTGCAAGTGAGTTATCTGAGACAAAAGTGTACAGAATGAAATTCTTTTCAAAATCAGGACTTTTTAGAGAAGGTGCATGAGCTATTTCTCCTTTGATGTCGTTAAAGGAAACATTTTCTGTATCTGTCCATTTAAATTGCACACTATGCTTTACCATGTTGCAATGGTTTTACTATCTGTGCAAAATCAGGAACAAATCTTTGCACAAAATTTATAGTACCCATGAATGATTGCATACCTTTTTTGTTATGGGGTAAGGGAATATGAGATATGGCTTCTATTCTCCCTGGGTCTATGGAGATTCCATTTTTAGAAATAATATGGGCTAACAGTTTTTCCCTCTAATACCGTGAAGATGATTTTCTTAGGATTTAAAGATATGTCTTATTTCTTACAATGATAAAAAATTTGTTTCAAATGAAATACATGATCTTCTCTCTTCTTAGAGAAAACTGTTACATCATCTAGATAAAATACCACAATGTGGCCAATTAACCCCTGGAAAGCAATATCCATTTCCCTTTAAAATGTGGCTCCAACATTGTTGAGCCTGAAGGGCATTCTTATGTAAGTGAATGCTCCCCACTTTGCTCAAAACGTGGATTTTATCCTGTCTTGATTAGCTACCAACACTTGGTTATAGCCTGAAAATCCATCTAACAAGGAGAACAGTTCAGAACCTGAGACCATTTGTAGGATCTATTCCATTGGTAGAACTACGTAATTATCTTTATCTGAAGCTTGGTTCAGATTCTAGAAATCTATACATAATCTTATCTCACCATATTTATTCCTTACTGGCAACAAATTTTCTACCCACTCTAAATGCATGTTGATCCCAGATTTGTTATCATTTTTTGGCAGTTAAATTACTCATTTAGACATATGTTTTGTTATATTTTTACATATTTTATGTCACACAGATCACTATTCATCCCCAGGGATGAATGTATTTGAGGTATATGTAAAATCCTTTTATTATTATCATTTTACGATTTTATTGATTAAAATTGACATTGTTTGAAGCACATTTGATATATTAATATTTGTTTGTAGGTTATATAGTCTTTTTGGGATGAATTAACAACAAAAACACATTCATATAGCTATGCACACAACATGTTCATCTCCTCATCCAGCTCGCCGCACAATACTCCTTGGCAGGTTTTCAGATATTAAAACGTTGTCACTTCATACCTTTGTCCTTGGCACACCAGAAAATAGACATTGCATTCATCCTAGATATGCACATAGCATATCCAGCTCATGGTCTAGCTCATCATTTAGTTCAACAAACAAACCGTGCACTGTTGAAAACCGATTCCAGGCATTAAGTTGTTGAAACAGTATACAAACTACTTTCTGTCCACACATCTAGGTAATGAAGCTTGCATTATAGACTATTCACCAACCTGCAGCCTCCTTTGTTTGACACCACACCACCAGTCCACATGTTTGAATGATGGAATGAATCTCATTCTATAAGACTCTCTCATGTACGATGCCTCTGCTCCCCACCACTTCACCAACCACGTTAAAGAAGGATCCATACGCCATATCATGTACGTTGAAGAGAACCGTTCACGCTGAAGAAGGGAGAAAAATTATGCGTTGGAGTTCGATTTGTTAGACACCATAATGGTTGGCTAAATTTAGAGAGTAGTCAACCAATAAAGGGTCAACTTGCTCATCTCTATAAACAATATATATATCAGCCTCTATGTGAGAGATCAGCTAGCTAGTAGTTTAACTAGTTTATGATTTGATTCATTGTTCTTAAGCACACTGTATTTCTATTCCATATTATTTAATAAGAGTTGTATGCTTTGTTGTTGATGATTGTGTTTGAGTAAGCATTAGCCAGGAATCACCCCTAATTGCTGAGAGGGCCCCTCATCAACCAGAGGTTCATTCTTTTGTGTAATTTTGTTCTCTTCTTTCTGGTATAGCTATTTTAGTCTGTTTTCATTAGATCATTGTAAATGTTTATCTCATTTATTTCTTGTAATGCAATTTTATTTCTGAAGGTTAAATAATTAATTGTGTGCATACTTTTCTTTCAAATTTTCTTTCAGTTATTTCATTTCCACTTTATGGTTCAGTTTATTTGCAAATAGATAGAACATATTACTTTGATTAAGTCAAATAAATTCAATTATGTTTATTTTCCTTTATGTTCTAAGTTTATGCAATTTGAGTTCCATTTTGTTTCTTAATACACAATGATTTCTTTTATGAATTTGTTTAAGTTTATTTCTTCATCGAATTTGATTAATAAATAGGTTTATTTACTACCTCCTTGCATTAGATTTACATCTGCACAAATTCAGCTAAAGATTAGATAATTTAGGTTATTTTTTTATTATTTTAATTGTGTAGACTGTCATTCAAATAGCCTGTTTAAACTCTCATTCAATTGCCCCTTTTAGACTTACAGTTCAGTCAGTCATTCAACCCGTCATTTCGTTTTTAGTGTTTTTAATGTGTTTTGAAATTGTTTTAAGTTCTGTTTCTTTAGTATTTGAAGTATGCTTTGATTGTAATAGTTAGATGATAGTTCTATTTAGCATTAAAGTTAAAATGAGGTTGTTTTAGATTATTTATCAAAGTTTTATCCTTTTCCCTATCTCTTTTCACCTTGAGCATGTTTTAAGCTATGTTGTGTTTTGTTTCTTAAGCTTATTTTTTACTCCTTTTTACTATTGTATTGTTTTGTGCTAATGCCTTTGGATTAATTTATTTGCTTGCATGTAAAAATTAGTATTAGATGTGTTATTCTTATTAGTACCTTGTAGTTTGTTCCTTTTACATTGTGTGATTACTGAAAGATACTTGTAGGACAAAACTCAAAGACATTCCTATTAAGTTTTCTACTTGTTTCTTTTTATTAATTTTTCTTTATTAAGATTTCTACTTGCTTATAAGTTAGGTCTTCCTTGCATCTTAGTTTTCCATTTAAAAAGTCAGTTATTGATTGTATCTTTTTCAGTTTAAATTTATTTACTTATAAATTAAATTATCAATTATTTAGTTTATTATTTTGTTCCGGTTCAATTACTTTAATAGTTGAATTCTTAGGAGTTTGACTCGGTTTTTCATTTTGAAAGATATTTCAATCTTTTGTTTGTTAAAATATTTCCACGACACCATAGGAATCCCTCTACCTTCGCATATATTTTGTGTCAACTCTAATCCTACCAACCCCGGTCGATAATTAAATATTAGGTGAATTAATATAGACATTATAACACCCAACATTTTGGCGTCGTTGTCAGGGAGTTGTTCTGTAAGGTAGAATAGATAGAATTATTTATGAATCTTAGTAATAGGTTGGTGGCAAGGGAGCGGTAAGATGAGAGGTAAGAACCTACGCATTTGTTATAACAGGCGCCCCCAAATCTAGCAATAGTAGTAGCATAGGTATTTGTTTAATGAGAAGACTTAGATATCCTCAGGGTAGATTTGTTAAGACAAAAAAACTTATTGAAATACCTACTAACTTTTACAAGGGACATAATACCCCAACCACTAGCTCAGCAGAAAGGTATCGAAAGACACCTGTAGGAAGTAGTTCTACCCTGAAACCTAAGGAGACTCTCTCAGGAGATCTTACTAGGGAATCCATAGAAGGAGAAGGAACCTTCGCAGGAGGTCCTAAGGACCTCATTCCTGAGGAATTTTAAGAGGATCAGACACTAGGATCCTCTAATCCTCCACCAGTCTTGAATCCAAATAATACAACTTTTTAACTAGTAGGAGATATGAATTTCATTGACTTTGTTGATCCTGCCCACGTAAAATCTCTCTTTGGAAACTCTGTAGATCTAGTTATCTCACAAATTGAAACATCCATGGTAGAAACTACTATCCCTCTAGGATTCAATAAAAACACAGTTGATCAGAGGAATATCTCTCCCGAAAAAGAACATTGCAATGCCCCATTATCACCTCGAAAGGATCCTCCTAGGTATTTTTCCTTAAAAACCAAGCCTATATGGAGAGACAAGGATAAAACAAATATCATGATGAAGTTAGAAATGATGAAGGAGAAGGGGAAAATCGAACTGAGGCTACCTTCGGGTTCCCTATTTTAGACACTTTGCAGGATGTAACTATGAAAAACTTCCCTCCTTCCTCCTTACCTACTTTCTATGGAATAATTAATGAGGACCCAGACACATTTATATTCGAGCTCGATATCCTTTGTAGGAGCTATAATTATGTACAAGATGCTCACAAACTAAAACTATTTCCCGCTACACTAAAAGATTCCGCCTTGATATGGTTCATGGGATTAGGTGAATTCACTATCAGGACTTGGGACAATATGAAAACTTCATTCTTACGAAAATATCAAGAATACTGCAAACCTAAGGACTATCGACATGATATATTCAAGATACAACAACTTGAAGATGAAATCCTGGAGGATTATCTCAAAAGGTTCGTTTATACATTACATAAATCTAAATATAGTGACCTCCGAGAAGATGTAGTACATACACTTTTACTTAAAGGGATCTCCAAGGACTTGTTAGAAAGTCTTAATCTCATGGTAGCTGGCGATATTTCTCATAAAACCTTTACACAAACCGATGATATGTGCAAAAATTATTCTAGAAGTAGGGTGAAAGTTGGGAAATTTTTTTGAGAACCTTATAGTAGAAATGTAAGAGGAAACATTCATAGTTCAGGTAGAGTTACAAGAGTAGAGTTAGGGAACCTATTGGAGAATTTCAAGACTAATATCTTAGGAGAAATGGGTTCTCAACTAGATTCTTTACAAGCCAAGAAAAGGCAGGATGAATAATGAGCAGCAATGAGCATTTTTTGTCCAAGATGTAGGACCAAACATTCTCAAAGGGAATGTCCATTAAAAAACATCTCCATATGTCACATCTGTACAGAAGAGCATCCAACAGATAACTGCCAATCCTTGCCTAGGTTACAAGCCATATATAATAGCGGGGATGTAGCTGAAACATCTAGGAGGCCTCCCTGGAAACCTAGAGACCAACCAACATATCAGAACTCTCCACCACAACCCCCACTCTATTATCCTCCATATCAACCACCTCAATAATGGAACAATTCAAGTTGGTAGAACTGGCCACCTCAGTACCCTCCTACTTAATTTCCGTAATAGAAATATTGGTCACAAGGGTGGAGAGGACAACCATACCCTTAGTCACATCCTGTCCCTACACCTAATCATCCTTATTCTCAGCACCAAACAAATTTCCAAAAAAGTTCACCTAGATTTGTACCTCTAGTTCCTTTCATTACACAACAACCTCATCACTTTTAGAACACAAATCCTCCTCAACCGACATTATTACCTGCACAACTGATACCTAAACCTAATAATAAACCAACTCAAGCTCTTAACAACATTGAGTTGCAAACTCTTCCATTGTATCTTATTTCGGCTATACCTATACATGAGATTCAATTACGATCTGGAAGAGTTGTGAAAGACAAACCCAAGTCATCAGTCATCATTCATGAAGCAAATGAAGAAGAAGAGGATTCAAATGAATCTATGAATGATGCCATTTTAGAGGATGTGAACATTCTGAAGGTTCCAGTACACACCCATCCTCTGCAAGGACCTATTCAGGAGAAAAGAGTTCCTCCATTCCCGAAAATACTAGTGATAGAAAAACCTATAGTTCATCCGGAGTATGACATTTTGAATGAATTAAAGAATATCTATGTCAAAATCCCTCTATTACAATATATTAAGGACCCTCTCACAATTCATGTTATAGGAGAGATGTCTAAATGTATGACAGATCAGTCCCAGATTGCAAAATATACGAATCCAAGAGCCCCAGTAGTGACTGTAATTATAAACAACACCACCATAGAAAATACATTAATTGATTTAGGATCCTCCATCAAAACGATGACCATCGCAGTTTTAGAATTTTTACAGTTATGACAATTTCTACGACCTACCCTTTCCATCCTAGAACTAGCAGACTGTACTACGGTAAAACCTGCTAGAGTCCTAGATGACATTATCATATCAGTAGCCTCATGGGAATACCCTGTCAACTTTATGGTCATAGAATCAAAGGATCCTTCTAAAGGGCATACTATTATCTTGGGAAGCCCATGGTTAGCTACTGCCAATGCTTTTATAGGATGTAGGGATGGAGAGATGACTATTCCCAATGGGTTGTCTACACAGAGACTTATTATATACCCCCCAGCACAACTAATAACTGAAAAATAATGGTGGTTAAATTTTTATTTTGGGGACGAGGAATTTGATGACCTCTCCCTTCCTAGTGATTTCTCCTTGGCACTTCAGGAGAAGACCACTGAGAATGTATTAAACCAGTTTGTTTCTTCAACAATTTTTACATATTTTCCTCAGTATTTTGCTCAATTCGATTAGTTTTTGGAGACGAGTTTCAAGAGAATATGGCTCTTTCAATGTTTATGGATACACCTTATGTCTTCACAATTGAAGAGCATACATGACCCTATACCATACCTTGTGAGGTTGGCCCTAAAAAATTTCTACATGTAAACGCAGGGTTAAGTGAGAACCAACAAGCACAGCTTCTTAAAGTTATTAAAAAACAAGTTGGAACATTTGCATGGGAATACACCGATATGAAGGGTATACACCTTGACACATGTATTCACCATATTTATATGGATCCAAACATTTCACCTATAAGGCAGCCATAGAGGAGGATGAATCCTGCTCTAAAGGATATAGTAAAAGAAGAATTACAAGAACTCCTCACTGCTGGTTTCATCTATCCTATATAAAATAGTAAATGGGTGTCTCCTTTATTAGTAGTCCCAAATAAAGTCACAGGGAAATGGTGCATTTGTGTTGATTTTAGGGAGCTAAACAAAGCTACACTCAAAGACTACTTTCCCTTACTTTTTATTGATCAAGTTTTAGACACCTTGTTAGGTAAATAGTATTTTTCCTTTCTTGATGGATATAGAGGTTACAACTATATTTTAATAGCACGTGAATATCAAGACAAGGACACTTTTACATGCTCTTGAGGAACATATGCTTATCGAGTTTTTCCATTTAGCCTATGTAATGCACCTGCCACTTTTCAGCGAGCAGTCTTAGGATTTTTTTTCGATCTTATACATGATTGTGTGGAGGTATACATGGATGATTTTACGGCCTATAGTAATACCTTTCAAGAATCTCTTGAAAACCTTGAGAAGGTCCTGATTCGATGTCAAGAAACAAATTTATCCCTTATTCATGAAAAATTCAAAATGTTACTGACAGAAGGTATAGTTTTAGGACACCATGTTTCCTCCCAAGAAATTAAGGTAGATACTGCTAAGATCAAAGTAATTGTTGTCCTTCCCTCTCCAAAAAATCAAAAAGAGGTAAGAAGCTCTCTTGGTCATGCAGGCTATTACCACCGCTTTATTGAGAATTTCACTAAAATAGTTGCACCAATGTTTAAATTGCTTACAAAGGATGTAGAATTCTAGTGGACATAATCTTGTCAAAATGCTTTTGAAATTCTAAAAGCTAAAATATCAGTGGCACCAATACTCAAGGATCCCTATTGGTCCCTTCCTTTTCATATATCCATCAACGCCTCTGATACGGCCATAGGAGGAGTACTCGGCCAAAAAGAGGGACAAGCACCTTATTCCATTTATTTTATTAGCAAGAATTTGACTCTTGCCGAACTAAATTACACTGTTATTGAAAAATAATTGTTGGCAGTAGTTTATTCTATTAATAAATTTTTCCATTACATTAGAAGTTATGAAGTTTTTGTGCATACCGATCACTCTTCCTTTAGATTTCTAATGAATAAACACTAGTACAAGTGATCAATTTTGCCACGGAAAAACGTGGCAATATCCACGGAAAAGCGTGGATATTGCCACATATAAGTGTTTTTTTTTTCCGTGGAAACAATTCCGTCGCAATAGAAATGACCCCTAATTTGCATTGCAAGAGCGACAATGTTCTATATTTCGTTAGATGTCTAAGCCGTCTCTATATCCAAGCCTGGTCGTCTCTGTATCCACGCCTGGCCGTCGCTGTATCCACTCTCTGTATAAGGTTTTTTTTTTTAAATGCAAACCCAGGAATAAGACGTCGCTATAGCCACGCCTTGTCGTCTCTGTATCCACGCCTTTCTGTCTCTGTATCCATGCCTAGTCGTCGCTGTATCCACGCTTTGTATAAGTTTTTTTTTTTTTTTAAATGCAAACCCCAGGAATAGCAACGGGGATGCTATTACCCATCACTTCTATTCAAACAATCTCCTAATGCCTGGCTTCTTCCTCATTAATGTCACTTAATCTAGGCACATATACACATCTATTTGGGATTGTCATAACATAATATTTTGTATCATTCGGTTGTTGGAAAACAAATACAAAAGGAAGTTCTCATACACTTATCCTATGTTACAACAATTTTGAAGAGCTGGAAGATATCGTTTTGTAAACTTGAAGTGATAATCTAATAATATGGAAAGTATATCTTTGACAGTCATTTGTATTTAATATCTTGGTTAGAAACTACTGATGAGCTAGGAGTTGTGGTGGATATATTTTATTATTGTGATTTCAGATCTAGAATTTACATCATTTTTTACAGTCATTTGTTCAACTGGAATACATGCTTGGGACTGTCATATCTCTGCCAAGGACTGTGTTGACCCTTTAGAGTTTGAATTTCCCACTAACAGTCAGATACTATGTGTAACGTTTGCATATATGAATGGTCAATCATTGCCTTGATGCAAAATATATTGTTAGAGATCACTTAATCATATATTTCCATCACCAAAATCTTTCAAACAAAGAGATTCTAGGCAAATACATGATGTGAGATCACATAGGCAAAGTAATTGATGTGATTCGACAGAAGAATCCTTTGCCTAATATCAATCTTATGAAAGAAATATTAATCTATCATTAAAAGGTGAATCTGTAATGTTAAGAGGAGAAGCCAAAAGAAAGACATGACTGTGAATGTTTGAAAGCTATGTTTAAATCCATGGCCTACTTCGTTGGCTTTGTTGCTCCTTTAGGGTCAAAATGTAAATTCTACGCTTCCTGAATACTACAGTAAATGCAGTATTTGACTTCGTAGAATAAGTAAAATCTGATACTCATGGTTCCAAGCCACATAAATGCAAGGAGCATCTCCCTTGAATGAAAATAAGAGCATTTGACTAAAAGTGAAAAATTGATGAGTGCTAAAGGCCTTAGACTTTGGTTTGTGACAATCTCGCTTAGAGTTGCTTGAAAGTTAGACCAGTTTTGTAATTGGTTGACATCCATAATCACACAGGCATGATTCCCAACAACTGATTGAACTTTGCATTATTGTAACATTCCCCTGCATATGTCTCAAAGCTGCTTGAATCAAAGGCTATAATGAGGTCCACAATACAAATGTAAATCACAACTAACAAGATTTGTTTGCCAAACCAAAATGGTCATGCAATTGAAAGTTTGCTAAAGCTACCAACTAGGTCTTCAAAGACTCTTTAAGTCAATAAGTAAATATGCAACTCAACAAATGGATGGGATGCCTTAGTACTTGAAATGGTGATTTAAGTGAATAAATTTTTTCCACATAGTACTAGATCTATTGTTGAGAATGTACATGATTGGCCCCTTACATCACATTATATCACAAATTTTCAGATCTTAACACACTTACTCTAGGCTTACTAATCTCATATCAAGAAATACACTTACCATTTGAACATGCTTGTATCCCCAGCTGCCCATTTGAATTATAGTGTTGTTTGCTCAGCATATTTTTTAGTTGGAGCTCCCATACATTTGATTAATAGTGTTGTTTGCTTCAACATCTCTTCTAGTTGGAGCTCACATATTATGAAACCAATGCTTAGATTCTTTTCAACTTGAGAACCATTAAACCAACATGGTACAACATACCCTTGCTAAGCATTAGCACATCATCCTTGACACTTAATGTAAAGACAACATACTTACAATGGTTCAAGCAGGCTTCTAGCCTTATAATGAACTTAGTCAATGGAGAATTCCATATCTTTGGTCAATGATAAGAGAGGTAGCTTCCTTTCATTGAAATTATAGGAGTTTCACTTGTGCAGTGGCTCTAATGAGGAAATGCAACTGAAATGGAAAGCCATTTGTTTGAGGAGCTAGCTAGCATTTAAAAATGTTGTAGATTTACAATCTCAACACCAAGCTTGCAAATGATATATGTTACAAATATTATGCTAATATCAAGTGGCACTGCAACCTATGAAATTGTGAACTCAGCTATGCTTGGTATGTAGATCTCATTTGCATAAAATGACAATCCACCACGATGGTAGTTGAATCCCCTCATGAAGGTCTATTGAAATCC